>PVJA010017919.1:0-40863 GCA_004027025.1 Myocastor coypus | reverse complement strand
GGAGGGGAGGGGGAGGGAGGAGGGCAGAGAGAGGAGTCCTAGAAACTTCCAGCCAGCTGGTTATAGTCGTATTAACACAAAAAAGGTAAAAAAACAAAACAAACAAACAAACAAAAAAACAGCTCTTTGGACCAAAAGTTGTCCCAAGTTGGGCCACAGGAACTTCTTTCTAGGGCAGTGGCTCTCAACCTTTCTAATGCCAGTGACCCCGCAATACAGTTCCTCATGTTGCGGTGATGCCAAACCAAAAAATAATTTTGGTGGCTACTTCAAAACTGTAATTTTGCTACAGTTATGATTCGGAATGTAAATACCTGACATGCGTTATGAATTGTCATTGGTATAAATCAAACATAATTTAAACATAGTGATTAATCACTAAAACAATATTTAATTATATGTTGAGAAATATTTATTACTAGTTCCAATAAATAACATTTCACCATGGCATAGCATGGGTTTAAATATAACAATTCCAAATAAATAACATTTTCCGATAGCTTTAGGCGACCCCTCTGTTTTGGTTGTTTGACCCCTGCCGGGGTTGCGACCCACAGGTTGAGAACCGCTGTTCTAGGGCAAGGGAAACAAAGACCACCTGAGGAGAATTGCTGATGAAGCCAAGAGCGGATGATGGACACTGAAAAGGAGGGGAGGAAGAGGAGGAGGAAGAGGAGGAGCAGGTCAGGCACCGGGTGCCAGGGCTGCAGCATTCCTAGACCGATGGGGGAAGAGGATCTATTTCCAGGGCCTTAGAGGTACGTTGGCCCAGCCATAGTTGAGCCCTAAGTCCTGGGAGTTATAACAAAGGCAGGGCCTTGGTTTTATGAACTTTGTTGAGGGATTGTGTGTTTTTTTTAGATACTAGGGGTGGAATGGGGCCAGCAAGGGCCTAGAAGCAAAGCAAAGCACACGATAACCCAGCCTCGAGAGAAGACAGAGCCTTATGAATCCTGAGAGAACAAGATGACATAGATGCTGCTCACAAGACTTCATTGGCAATCTTTGCTGAAGCTGAATAAGAAATTACAGCTATGGGAGGCAGGGAGTTTGAGGGGGTGGCTCCTTAAGTTCTATGTCACTGAGGTAGTGCATAGCTGGCTCGTTTTTTTGGAGAGACAGAGTTCTTACAGTCCTTCAATAATTTCAAAGTAATATAGCTCTTCTCTCATTGTTGGGACAAATTCCCTACATTCAAAATGAAGGAAGGAAAGATTTATTTAGCTCGCAGTTAGCGGAGGTTTCAATCCATGGTCAGCTGGCTCCAAGGCAGAAAGGCTCAGGGCAGAGGGCAGCTGTTCATGGCAGCGGCAAAGAGCAGAGAGATAAACAGAGGGGCAGCAGTGGCGATGGCAGCAGAGAGCGAGCCTGTCTCCCTTAAATTGCATTCAGGCTCTCCGCCCCAGGCTGGGCGCAGTACTCAGACCCATTATCCCAGCAGCACTCACACCCGTAATCCCAGTGGATCACGAGTTAGTCACAGATTCTAGAAGTCCTCATGACTGCATGAGGCTCTGGGGGGACAACTGGGTAAAGACCATAACAGGATCTGAAGAAGGAAAGAAAGAAAGAAAGAAAGAAAGAAAGAAAGAAAGAAAGAAAGAAAGAAAGGTAAAGAAGGCCCAGAAAGAGACAGAAGAGATGGAGCCAAGAGCAGAAATCGGTCCTATGACAGTGCCTTCGCCCTGTTTTACGCAAGATGCAAAGAACGTCGAGGCCCCACTCCTGGCTGGCTGATCTGGAGGGCGTCGGCTGCTGGCTGCTAGCACCACAGCAGGACAGAGAGGGCGGGCTGTGACTCAAGAGTTCTATCGCAGCTGAAGGCGCAGTCGCAGGGAGATGGCCGGGGACAGGATCCAGTAGGTGCTGCTGTAGGGGCCGGGCCTGACATGGGTGTGGCGCTGTCCTGCTAGAGATGTGAATCGCGCCGACTCTTCCCTTCCAGCGGCCCGAAGTCGGTGGGCTGTGGAGGCCGCAGCAGAGGCGCAGCACGGTGCTGGCTCTGCTTCCCCGCAGCTGCCGCCTCCGCATCTGGGAACAAACCTCCTCCTCTTCTCATTTGTTCTGAGCATGATTTATTTCCATAACTATTTTTGGTCACTTCTATCCCAAGAACCACTTCCGGCTGTCTGTCTGCCACCTTCGTGTTAGTGTCCCCGCTGCCTCCCAGGGGGTGTGCTCCCAGCTGCTTCTCTTCCTGGTGCCTTGGGACACTTCCCAGGGGCTCCCACACATTCACCACCATGGGGAGCGCTAGGGGTCCCTCCCACAGGGACCTTATGCCTGCAGCCTCAGCTTGGGGCTCCTCCTTTTGAGAGCAAAATAGACCCTGCCCTCATCCTCCACTGACCCTGATGGCAGCTCCTTATTTTGGTTTCGGTGAAGCCAAAGAGACGCTCAGCGGAGCCTGATTCTGGTAGAGCGAGAATTGCTCTGCTCACCAGGGTGTCCCAGAGGCAGACACAGGGCACTGATTGACCAGCCGCCTGGTGGCAGGCGGCAAGTGAGGCAGCCCTGGTTGTGGCAAAGTCATCAACATCGCCTGTGCCCCGGATGCACCAGTGGAAGTCACTGCCTGGCTGGTCAGGGACGCTAAGTCTGAGGCCCGAGAGCTGCACAGGGACAGGTAAGAGGGTGGTCAGGGCTCCTGAGCACAGGCAGGGACAGAGGACTGGGCCTGGAAGACTCCGAAGAAGTGCTCTGTGCCAAAATGTGAAGATGACAAAGGCCTTGGGGTTCTGGTCCTCATCCCAGCAGGTTGCTGGGAATCTAAAGAATGGGATTCCAGACTCCATGTTGGAGCCCTGCCTGCTGCCTCCGCTGGGGCTCCTACTTTGAGCACACGGGACGGGTCTCACTGTTGGGCAGGAGCTGGTCTGTTGAACGCCTCGTTTCCTTCTCAGGGCACAATCAATCACCCCCCGGAACACCTCTCTTTCACCTTCAGGTCTGTTGACATCCAGCACCGAGCCTACTTCTCTTCTTTTGTATTTATTGAAGCAATAACGCACCCAAGCAGCCCCAAAGGCAGTGATTTATAACTCATAGATGAAGAATGCATTAAGGAAGTGTGAACCGTTGCCTAAAATCTGGATGTTTAGTTGGAAGGGAAGGGTCAGCACTGCTCCCAATAACAGTTTGTTCCGTGGGTCCTGCAGTTTGGCTTCAGGGTGCTGGATTGTGCGGTGAGGAGACCGGGTTTGGCGCACGTACACGTTGTGAAGGGGGACACAAGGTGGGCACCTGCAGAGTTTGTGTCAGGAATGTCCTCGGGTGTAAGGAATGCGGACAAACATTTGTGCATGGAGCACAGTGCACGCGGCGCTCCAGCTTCCTCTTACCTGGACACTATTTTCACAATGGAGTTCATCAGAAAACACCCATCGGGAAACCCGGTTCTGCTCCCCCAGCCCACGCGCACACACACACACACACACACACACACTTCTGCTGGCTTGAGAAGACACCAATGGGAACCTTGTACAGATACACACATCTAGGGACACACACCCAGCCTGACCCAGACTTGCTTAAGCTCTTCACTTCAACTCCGTGTCCTGAGATGCTCACCCTGGTTATCCAGACAGCAGGGGACAAAGGCCAGTCAGTGCTCACTGTCACCCCTCAGTTCTGGAGAAAGGACATGAGCCAAAGGGTGTGTTTAACAAAGAAGCCCCCAGTGGTACCAGGGAGCGATAGTTCCCTGGGCGGAGGACAAGGATGGTTTCAAGACAAGTTGAACGAGATTGCAACCTGGGTTCCGTGCATATACGCTTCCCAAGGGGTTTCTCAACCCTTTGAGAAGCTAAATGTCACTGGAGGTAGAGCTGGGAGCAGGTATAACCAGAGATAAAGCCTCCTTTGGCTGCTACACAGGGCCTCCTGGTGCAGTGGCTTGGGACACCTGCTTTCACGCTGCCACAACAGGTGCAGAGGTAGTGACCGCTCTCGGCAAGTTTCCTCGGTGTCTTAGTGACTTTTTACTCATTGCTGGGACAAATACTCAACACTCAAAATGAAGGAAGGAAAAGTTTATTAGCTCACAGTTTGTGGAGGTTTCAGTCCATATTCGGCTGGCCCAAGGCTGAGTGGAACAGGGCAGAGAGCATCCAGTTCATGGCAGCAGAACAGCAACAAGCTTGAGAGAGGCAACAGACCAAACAGGGCAGCAGAGAGCAACCGCTCTAGTCTGTCTCTCTGTCTCTCTTTATATTCCTATCAGGCTCTCTGCCTTAGGATACCCACCCTAGGCCACACCCATAGTCCCATCAGCCCTACTCAGACCGATAATCCCATCAGTACTAAAACACAATAATCCCACGGACTCATGAGTCAAGTCTCAATGTATAGAAGTCCCCATCCAATGACTACATGAGGCTTTGGGGGGACAACTAGACATAAACCATAACACGTGGGAAGTCTGAATTACCAGGCACGTGAGAAGTATTCATCCAGGACACATCAAAGCAGGTGCTGGAGGATCGCCTCATATGAGTTTGTGAACCAGAGAAACAAGGTTAAAGTAAAAACTTGCACCACTGCCTGCAGCCCTGATATGAGAGAAAAGTTATTTTCATTTTTCCACCGTCCTCACTGTAGATGTGGAGTTGCAAGACAGCTGAGTAAAAGCAGTGGAGTCGCTCTTGCCAGCATGCTAGGCAGAATAACTCAGGGCGACAGGAGAGCCAGCTGGGGTGATAGCCAGGGGGAGTCCTGCGGTGTTTTTCACGTGTATGGGAAGAGAGCGTGTGAGACTGAGGGCTGCTTTCTTACTCTTGTCCTATGTTCTAAGGGCTGTGGGGCCAGAGGCTGGGACCAGGGGCACCATGCAAACGCGATCAGCTTGGATTTGACAACGGGAGCATGCACAGGCACAAGCATGTCATTCATTTATTCATTTATTCATTCATTCATTCATCCACTCATTCATTCAGCAAGTTTGTAATCAGTGTTCGCAATTATCCACCCCAGCGCTGTTGAGAACATTCGATGCCAGGGAGGGTCACACATACAGTGAGTATTTACATTTTCAAGTTATTACAGGAAAAGACACAGAGAAATACTCCTCCCCAGATCTTCCCCTTTGCTTCAAATAGGGCTCTCCCACTATTTTTGCTACTGTTTTTCTTTCTAATGTATTTGGTACAGGGTCTTCCTCTGCAGCTCAGACTTACAATGATCCTCTGGTTTTCAGCCTCCCCAGCGCTGGGATATAAAGGCATGTGCCGCCACAGGGTCAGCACGCCCAGGGCCGGGGCCGGCGTGGCCTGTGGTGCTAGGGACCCGACTCTGGTATCTGCGCTTACCTAAGCAGGCACTATGCTGACGTGGAGGAAGAGTCAGAAGTCACACGGCGCCAGGTCCAGCGAATAAGGTAGGTGAGGACACACTGATATTTTTATACCTTGTGAACACACTCGGGCAAGAGGACTCCCAGAGCTGCTTCAGAAAGTGGCAAAATGACGGGAAAAGTGTGCGTCAAGCTGCAGAGGGCTTTGGTGGGAATTCATAGCAGCGCGCACTGTGCTATGATAACTATTTCAAAACGTTCAACACACAGCATATCCTTTTTATGCAGTTTTAGGACAGCGGATGCAGGGTGTACAGGGTCTCACTACACAGATGGGACTTGTCGTAATTCTTCTGTTTTCAGCCTTCCAAAGTGCTGGGATTACAGGCGTGCGCCGCCACGCCCACTCTCAATCACCATCTCAGCATGCCCCAGGCACAGGCTGGGCCCGAAAGTGAGCCCAACCTCTGCACTCTGTCAATGCAGGCGCACTAGTCAGCTGAGCTATCTGGCCGGCCCACACAGCATATTTCTGATCAGTCCTTGTATGTGGCGTCTCTTTCAGTCTTTAGTCCTGGGATGGGAAACATGTTAGAGCTTTGGAGGACACAGACACCTCTCTGCCACACGTGTGCCACGCGCTACCACTGCTTTGGGCCCGTCTTTCCGAGGAAGAGTTACAGTACTGATCACCACCGCTGAATGAAGCACACAGAGAGAGTCTGTGAATGGCAGAGCTGCCCTGCGAATGTGGGATGGCCGGCCAGGAAGGACCAGAACAGCTCTGGCTACCACAGAGCCTACAGAGAAGAAGAAAAGAAGACCCCATCCTTGTTGGGGTACAGAGACTGCAAACAAATCGAGAATACGCACAGATGGTGAGAGCCGCGAAGAAGACGGTGTGGTGGTAGTGCCAGGAAGGGGTGGTCAGAGCCAGATTGGCTGTAAAAATAGAATCTGAGTTGAGACTCAGAAGCTCAGCAGGTGCCAACCAGAAGATGATTCATGAGAAAACCAGTCCAAGCAGGTCCTGGGGTGGAAACGAACTTGGAATTGTCAGGAAACATGAAGAGGGTATATGCTTGGGACTGAGAGCTACGCTGGGGTTACAAATAAGCAAGAAAGTGATGACTAGATCGAGGACACCAGGGTGAGAAGTTGGATCTTTGAGGGTTTCGAGGAAATACACACTGAATAGAATGCAAAGGGAGTAGAAGCATCTAAGTCTCGTGTTTCAAGATCTTGCTATCAGGTGGGTGAAGAATAGCTAAAAGTCCTGCTTGGGAGATACGGAGCTCTGGGTGAAGGTAAGTGCCTGTGCTGGGCGGGGACACCGGGAAGGGGCCAGGAGGCTGTCTTCCGCGGAGCAAGAGCACCGCTCACGGTTCCTTCCTCCAAGCGTCGTGGGTGCTGTAGGCTCCTCTGGGTCTTCTGGCTGCTCAGTGTGACCTTCAAGGCAGGAGTCCTCAAAGAGGCAGGACGTGTGCTCCGCTGGGCAGGTATTTATCCTACCGCAGCAGCCTTTTCCCTTGTCCACCCCCACCGGCGTGGTGCTTATCTAATAGCAAGCCAACAGGTCTCTTCAGAGCGGGATTTGCCAGGCTTCGATGACCAAACCATTTGGCAAACGCAGCAACTTTATACTTAAGGGCCACTAAGGCGCCTATCATCCAAAGAGGTATTTTTATGTCCCCTCAGGTTGGCTGCTGAGATATTAATTTTTAATTCTGATATCCGTTTATTCTTCCCATTCTACTCTGGACATTGAGAACTGACTCACCATGTCGCTGGTTGCCAAGAACAAGGATGACATAACCACATTTCTTGCCTCTAAAGAGAGGCACTGGGTGGAACAGGTGTCAAAATCAAATTAAAATCCATCCACTCTGATCTCCAAGCAAAAGGCCCCTTCTGAGCAAAAACAAAAATCAGAATTGCGTGCACACACACACACACACACACACACACACACACACCACACATGCCAGAGAAAGAGAGCTCACAGAAACGTCTGCTGTGTACAAAGAACAAATACGGCCAAGGCTTCCCAGTGGAAAAGTTACATAAGTAAATGACGTAAGTTGTTTTGAAGGGACCCTCATTGGCCCTTGAGGAGTTACATAAGAGTTGGCTCTCTCTGATTGGTGGGTTGTGGTGGTTAGGTTCGCAGGTACAACTTGTCTTCAAATCCTAGCAGGCTGTTTCCTTGGATCGAACTTGCGAGACGGTTGCCAGAGTGCACATTTGCGCCTGGGTCTCTGCGTCTCTCCCTGTCATCCTAGAACTCTGTTTTGGTTGTGCAGGACAAGAGTGGGTTCGTTTGTGTAGTTCGTCTTCATGTAGGAATCAGTGCACCCCAGCGGAATTACCCTGATTTCACCCACGGTCACCCCAAATATACTGGGCATTCCGCCTCAGGCACAGCTTCCCTAGCGCTCTGTTTTTTCTTGTTTCGGAGTCGCAAACCCTGGGTCCAGAGCTCGAGCTGGCTATATTCAGAACATCGTTACGTGCTCGTTAACCTGCGCACTGACTTGGGTTCCGTACGTGTTCCTGAACACTATGGGAACCTGCCAAGACCCCCAAGCGCCTGCACGAGGGATAGAGCAAAAGGATGAAGAAACAGGCAAATCTAGCAATGCGCTGGGCATTTTCCCCACCTCAGCCTCTCGGGTGGCTGGCATTCCAGGTGTGAGCCCCCCACATAGCCCAGCTGAGGGGAGCAGGAGGGAAAAGTCTCTATGGATGTATGTGCTGCCTGGCCTTTAAAAATCATGGAGGTGCAGGCCAAGGAGCACCCCCAATTCCCATTAGTGTATCGCATTGGTTCCGCTGCCGCTGCAGAGGCCCCCAACCCCATGAGGATTTTTGCCCTTGTGCTGGCTCTGTCTCTCTGTGCACTTCGATCAGCCTGATCCACTGCAACCTCTTCTCACGGTTCACCGAAGTGTAAACCCTGGCTAGGAGATAAACAAAATCGAGGCACAGGCCTCACACTGGGAGTTAGATGCTACCCTTTGGTCACAAATCTAAAATTCCAGGGCTAAATGGTCCCTTATTATTTAAGACATTATTTTAATTTTTAAGACGTTCAGGAGCGGGCAAGAAGGCTCACCAGACTAAAGCACGTGTTAGGCAAGCTTAGGCAACCACAGGGACCATGGTTCTATCCTCAGCACCACGTGCTGTGCGAGCCCCACCCCCGGGGCAGGCTGAGCAGGCCAGGGAGGCTGAAGTAGCCAAGCCTAGGATGGGCAGAGATGAAGCCTGAGCTAGGCACTATCCATCGCAGGCACACAGTCATCAGAGAGATGGCCGTGTGGCTCAGAGGCTGGCAGCGACCTTACGCTCACGAGGATCTTTCTGTTGATGAAGATGGTGGGGACAGGCGGTGGATGAAGAAGGCCTTTGTCCTTTCCCAAGATGGGACCTCGTTTCATTACCGTTGGTGGCTCTAGGAACCAGGATGTCTTCAGGTGGGTGGAACTTGTAAGCCCTCTACTGTGACCAAAGGCACCTGGAATTACATCCTGTGGACCACAGCTGGCGCATGTGGCAAGGCACCAGGCTTCAACCGAGCCGTGATCACAATTTAATTATGAAATGACTTTTCCAGCAATTACGTGGAATGGCCTTCACCATGAGATGTCTCTGGGTCACTCAGTTTTCCGTGGCCGTGGTTGGATGCCCCTGGCTGGCTGTGACCTTCACTGCTGAGTGAGTCCGCACAGAAAGGGAGCTGCCAATGCGGGCGATGGTCACAGACTTCACAGAGAAGCAGAAAATGCCCGCGGGGCTTATGGTAAAGCAGGCAAAGAGAAACCTCGCTCAGAGCCTTCTCGGTGGCGTATGGTATAAAACCATTCTACAAAATAATTTCAATCAAATAAATTGCAATCTGAGGTCGAAGCAAGATAGCACGATCTTTTGGGCGACCTGACAACAAGGACGGTCCTCCCTGTGCCCGCGGAGAACAGCTCGGACTCGCAGGGTCTGAAATGTTAAGGCTCTCAGAAAGGAGCTGCAACAGAGACCGTGACCTCTACCAAATTCAAGGAGGAATACGGATTCCTAAACATGTTGGGAACTTGGGGAAATACGCCAAGTCTGTAAGCACAGAGAAGAAACTGCCTCGCAACTCCAGGGCAATGCACCAAACCTAGGGCAAACCTAGTCCCCGTCAAAACCGGTTACTCTGAAAATATCAGGGCCCTGGACCTGCATGAGACGCACTTGATGAGGCAGCATTTTAGCTCCTCAAGCTTCGAAATTGCTAGGCGAGCTGGCCACAATCGGGAGACGTCGAGCAGAGATGGAATCTGCAAGCCGGAAGGGAAGGATCTTCTCAAACCTCGTTACGTACACACCTAGTTGATGGCAACCCCGCTGAAGGTAAGCTCATAGGCAAAAGCTCTAGAAATAAACTATGTTTAAAGTCACGCGAAGACTGAATGACTATGCTTCCGAAGAGGCATTTGCTGTGAGAACCTCTAAGGGCCACAGCCCAGCAAGCACCAAAGCGAATGTGGGTGGGAGGAGGAGGAGGTCGCCGGGGGCAAGAGAGAGCAACGACAGAGCAATCAGGAGAGAGAAAAAGAGCGAAGCAAACCCCGCTCCTTTTTGGCCCGACATTTGCAACTTGGCGAGGGACCACTGGTCTACCTAGTATCTGGGCAGGAGAGGTCCGCAGCGCAAGCAGTGAGGAGTCGTTTTCCACCCAGTTTCCTCTCCCAGCTTAGATGGCTGGCTGCCCTCTGATCTTGGGAGCTAGATCCCGGTTGCCCTGGTTACCAATCTGTTTACTCACAGCATCAAAGGTTAAGTGTGTTAGCTCCAGCTCGAATTTGCAGAAGAGGAACGCCAGTCTTCGCAAGCACGGTCAGACCCACCCACTCGCTCTACCCAATGGACCACGTGTGCTTGCTGTATTAAGAAGCGCAGGCAAGGCAGAGCCTTTTATGCTTTTTCTCTCCCCGCCCATCTGCTGACCTCAGCACCGCCTTCTCAGTCACAGGCAGGCACTGCCGATGGCGCGGGTAGGCAATCGCACAGTGCCAGCACTAACCTAGGCATTTGGACGCGGACCTGTTGGCAAATTACAGCCTACCGTGCTCAAATGAGAGAGCCGGGATGGAACTGTCAATCCCAGCAAACTTCCCCCGCCTCCTCTCTTTGTACCGCCATTTACAGAAGTGACACAAATATCATAAAGCATATGCCTAATGCGAGTTGTAACTTCAGCCGTGAAACAGGAAGATGTGGAATAGGGCTTGCGAAAGGAATTTGGGGGGGGGGGCTTGTGAAGCCATAAAGATGAGCCATGTAAGAGGAGCCGTGAGGACTGGAGACTGCAGCTCTCTCCCGGTAGGCGAGATATCAGGAGGACGTGGTACACACACGGGAGGAGTCAGGCGAAGCGTGTACTCGGGAAGCAAGCGCTAGGTGTTTGGGGGACGCACAGCCGAAGGCAGCTGTACATTAGGGCTGCTAAAGACGCTCTTGGGATGCCGAGAGCAGCAACGAGACTCAAGCACGAGCAGGAAGCTCTGCTGGAGGCACCTCAGCGCAGAGGACTGCCGCACAGGCAGCTTCCTCCGGGTCCCTTCTGAGTCTTGTGATACGAAGGCCTGAGGGAAAGCAATTTTGGTGCTTCGGGCTCCTCCAAGTGAAGAAACTAGATTATATTACCAGCTGCGAGCCAGCAGAGTCTAAGACAGCAGCGATGTTTGTTTTCTGAGCATGTTCCTCTCCCAGTGATGTGCTCCAGGCGGGTGGAGAAAAATATAAATACCAAAAGAGAACACAGCAGGGGAGCAGCGGCATGTTCAGGTCCTGGACCTTTCCTCCCTCAGGTTAGGAGGCGGCCACACAGGGCAGAGGCCACAGGGAACCTTAAGGGCACAAGTCATCTTCATCACCAGTTCCTCTCCAGAAGAGCATAAGGTCAGGTCAAGTTTACAAATGAGAATCATTAAAGGGATTTGAGGTGAGCTCTAGCAGGCACCCAGATAAAGGGCAGAGGAGATTTCAAACCATTTTGACGTTGATTTCTCTCTCTGGTTTCCCTCTGGGCAGGGTTTCTACAGGTTCCCAACATCCTATCGTAGGTTTTCTTTTATGTACTTTGACAGTTCAGAAATAATTTGAGCAGAAATCTTTCATCTCTCTTCTGTTTGATGTCAACGTTGGGTAAGGCTTATATAAATAATAAAAATAATAGCTCACATTAACTGAACACTTCCTGGCCACTGAGGATTAGCATACTTGATCCCTGGGACAATCTCTGAGGTAAACACCACCGTGTTGTTAGGTTTGCTGTTGAAAGTCGGATTTGTGTTTAGTGAGTGGAGGAGCAGAGGTTGATTCTGACTCGTTGACCCAGGAAGAGAGCTTCCAAGTTGATTAGGAGGCTAATCACAGCTCTTTGCTGCCGAGGTTTAACAAAAGCAGCGACGAAAAGATGATTGAATCACTCTGCCAAGCCTCTAAGAAGGAACACGAATGAATTTACAGGAAGGTTGCAATTCCAGGGTCGCCTGACCCCTGGTCTACCAATGACACTGCCTATTAGAAATTAGATATCAAGGACCTGGCAACCGGGATGAGATTGAAAAGAGATTAATGGGCTTCATTTTTCTATAGAATGGTTTTCATACGTCTAGAAAATTTGAATACGTAATACAGCGCTCCAGATGCCATTTGCTACAACACCCAACCATTTCACAACTGCTACACCTTGCACTAGTGTTGTGCATTTGTTCCAGTTAAGCTAAAGTCCTTAGTTTACACTCACCTTATTTCTTTGTGTTACAGAGCTCTGTTGTTTTGACAAATGTCGGATGGCTTGTTGCCACCATTGTGGAATCATAAAGGACAGGGTTACCACTGTAAAACTCCCCGAAGTTCGCCCCAATTTATCCCAAACTTATCACTCCCTACCCCAAAACTCCTGACAACCAGTCTTTTCACTTTATCTTTTACTGTATTTGACTTCTGCAAGATGTTATACAGTTCGAATGATAATTGTGTGTAGACTTTTCAGACTGGAATCTTCCACTGAGCAAAGTGTGCTTAAAATTTTTCCTGGCTTATTATGAATTTGGTAGTTCCTTCCTTTCTTTCGATCGGACAATAGTCAATTCGTTATTTAGATCTCAGGTTATTCATTTAACCCTTGAAGATGCTCTTGGTTGCCTCCAGAGACTTAGATTGTTATCAAGAAAGCTGCTACAGATATTTCTGGGCAGGCTTTTCTGCAAAGATTAATTTTCAACTGTTTTCAGAAAATGCTTAAGAATATGATTTCGGCATCTATAGTAAAGGCACGTTTATCTTCACAACAATGGGCCAGCAGTCCCCTAAGGTGGCCCCACAACCCATCATTTGAACCAACAAGGAACAGTTGTTTCTGTTCTGCCTTCTCACCAGGAGTTGTCAGGGTGTTTTATATTTTGTTCTTTTTGGCAAGTGCAATAGGCCTGCAGCAGAATCTTAGTACTGCGTGACTACGCAATTCTTGACGATGACACGCTGATGCCTTTCCACATGCTTATTTCTCATCGACTTGTCCGCATTTGGAGACGTGTCCATCAGGTCTTCTACTCATTTGTGATGAGGACAGCTTTACTGTTGTGTTTTTAAGGCTTCTCTGGCTCTTGTGCATGACAGTTGTTCATGAGATGGATGTTTTGCAGATATTTTTGTCTAGCTCCTGGCTCATCTCGTCATTTTAAGAGTATCTCCCTTAGAACAAAGTTTTTAACTTTAATAACATTAGTCTATCACATTTTAAACAAAGTTTGTGGATGGGTCACAGATCTCCTGAGACATATAAGTGGCAGGGAGCTCAGATAGAGGTCCCATCCTCTGGGGAGAGAAGCCAGGCTTACGCATCATGTTCTGAAGGAATGGATTTGAAAGCTGTGTTTAAGCTCAGTGGCCTGCTTGGCTCCTGCGTCTCTCCATTTCCACTGAAGAGTCCCGTGGTTTGTTTGCTTTTCCACCTGGCAGTGTGATCAGGGATAAGCAGAGGATTGGGCTATTATCACATCCTGGGGCACACAGACAGAGGGGTCTCTGGGGCAAGGGCCCTCCCAGGACCACAGGATGCAATGCTAGTGTGGGACAGCAGTGAGCTGGGTACACAGAAGCCACGGACACAAGAGCCACGGGAAGGAATACAGGGTCATGGAAACACCACACCATGGACTGACCACGCCCAGGTGGAAATGACAGGCCAGACTCTGCATTCATTGACATGGGCAGAAGTGGGCACAGAGAGCAAATTACCCTCCACTGTGACTCACTGTCCCCTACACATATCTGGTAGACACCAATGTCACAGATCCTGCAAGGAAACTCCTCAGCTGATGTGATGGTTTATGTCTAGTTGTCCCCGCAAAGCCTCACGTAATCATCGGGCGGGGACTTCTAGAGTTTGTGACTTGACTCATGAGGCACTGGGATTATGTGCTTTAGTACTGATGAGATTATGGTCTCAGTACTGCTGGGAATTATAGGTGTGGCCAGGGGTGGGTCAGCTAAGGCAGACAGTCTGATGTAATTTAAGGAGAGACAGACAGACAGACAGACAGACAGGCAGACAGGCAGGCAGACAGACAGACTAGCGCCGTTGCTCTGCAACCCTGGTTGTTTGGTTGCCGCTGTTGCAATTGCTGCTGTTCTGCCTCCATGAACCGGATGCTATCTGCATTGTACCGCTCTGCCTTGGATCCAGTCAAGTATGGACCGAAACCTTCAGTAACTGTGAGCTAAATAAACTTTTGCTTCCTTGATTTTGAGTGTCAGGTATTTGTCCCAGCAACGACAGAAGACTGACTGAAACACTTGAACATGTAGAGGAGCTGTCTGGACCTATTTCTGTTATTTTTATGTTTTTTGTTTGTTTGTTTCTTATCTTTGGCTATTTCTTATTATTCATTCCTTTCTCTGTTCTTAACTTTCTTTTACCTGTTGGTCTATTTCTGTTGCCTTTCTCCACCTATACATTTACATTTTTGGTGCTAGAAATTGAGCTCTGGGCCTTGCGCTTGCCACACAAGCCCTTGGGCCGCGAAGCTGTGTCACTAGCTCTCTCTACCCATATTAACGTTGTTTTACTCTTCAATTAAATTTTGGTCACACTTTTTCTCCTCATCTTTCTTTTCTTTAATATACATCTTTCGTGTTTTTCCCTCCCTCCTCTCCTCCACTTTATTATTATCATCGCTACTTATTTTTATCAGTGTTTAGCTATTTAACTGCTATTAACCCATAAGTGCTGATATTTTTTTTTTCCCGGTTAATGGTGATTGTTGCTTTTAGTGGCTATTTACTGTGTGTCAATGTTTATTTTGTCTTTGTGGTCTATGTTATTATTGCAAATCTCTTTTCTGTTGTTAAGGGCGAGATAGCAGTAGCTACTGTTGTTTCCTGGGGTATGTTACTATCTGGTTTCATCTCTTGATTCTATTATTGTTGCTATTGCCAACTGCTTTTCTCTCGGTCATGGGGAGCGGTGAGTTCTTGCGCTAGGTTAACATCTGTCTGCCTTTGCGCTATCCACGTTACTGTGGCACATTCTCTCATCTCCTCCTGGGGGTAGAGCCAAGCCTGAGAAAAAGTTTGGACATTAAGAAGAGCCTCGAGGGCCGGCGAGATGGCTCGGGAGTCTAAAGCACCTGCTCAGGCAAGCTTGGGCAACCGCAGGGACCACGGTTCCATCCCCGGCCCCAAATGCTGTGCCAGCCCCAACCCAGGGCGGGCTAAGCCAGCCATAAATAAAGTTAAGAAAAAAAAAATCCTCTGATGGTATGCTGAGTCTGTCAAAGTGTGGCGAAACATAACCAAACCCAAGCTCACCTCACCAGAAGACAAAATTTCACTGAAGTGATTCCCCAACCAGTGGCAGACTCCAACTAATCTTCAACCCACAGCACAAAAACAACAGAAATATGTGTGTTAGGTGGCAAGGTGCTGCCACGGCCCCATAACATCCCGAAAGCTGCTCTCACTCGCACTGAGGTAGAGAAAGCCACAGGCAAAGAACGCAAAACCCTAATGCTCAACATTTTTAAGGAGATGAAATAAATGCATAATCAAGTGCACTGAATAGCATATATAAACAAGCTCTAAGGGGATATAACTAAACAGTTAAAGAATTTTACTAATAAAATGTTCAACAATCTTAAAAGAGAAACAAATAACTATCTGAGTTAAACAAGACAATAATTATTCCTTATCATTCTGATAAGGAATTAGAAATTATTAAAAAAATAAATAGAAATATGTGATATGAAAAGTCCACTGGAAAACGCAGGCAGCAGGCTCGACGGACGTGTCACTGTTTTCTGCTCCACCGTGGTGTCTTCATCGCTGTCCTTGTCACTAGAACGCTCTCTGCCGTGTAGAGAAGTACATCTTGGCTCCAGTTCAGCAATTTGGTCCATGTTGTTCAGGCTTAGCCACAGGAACAGCCTGGCAGGTGGCATGAGCCGAGAAGAGACGTTCACGTCACAGCAGCCCGGAGTGGGAGGCGCAGAGGGAGGAGCTGGGGAGAGACGCGCCCCCCTGCCACCTCGGGCCACAGAGGGCCAGCTCCTCATAGCCAGTCACCTGGGTTGCCGTCCCAATCCTGCCACTTCCCCAAGCCCTGTCTGTGGATGCAGGGGGCATGTAGGGGATGTGTGTGTATAAACCATCCCGTGTGGCTCGAGGTTACGGTGGTACTGACCTCACGGTGTGAGTTCTGAAGCGTTTCTGCTGTGGCTATCTTCACTGGAGAGAACTGATGTCATGTCTTTTGAGATGTTTGGTAGAATTTTCCAGTGAAACCTTCGGTGCCTGGCATCCTTGCTTCTTTTAAAGAGAATTACTAACACTATAATTACTATATTTAATCAGTGCAGCCCTGAGATGATTGATGTGTTTGTACATAAGCTTGGTGGCTTATATCTTTCAAGGAGTTGATAGATTTCATCTAACATACCAAATTGGAAATACAGTATGTGACAACAGTACTAATGTCCTAACTTTAAAAAATCAGTAATTAAAAAAGTCACTTTGTTAATTATTATATTGTCTTATATAATATTATATTATGGTATTCTTTCTCTAGTTTCCCAAAACGGCTACTTAAAAGAGTCCTCTTAGGGCTGGGCTGATAGCTCAGTGGACTAAAGCACCTGCTTAGGCAGAGCTCGGCGGCTGGGGTTGGATCCCCAGCGTGCTATGCCGGCCCTGCCCCCAGGGGGCGCTGAGACAGTGACTGAGACTGGGCGTGGTGGAGCGCGCCTATAATCCCAGGGCTTGGGGGACTGAACATGGGAGGGTCACTAAGAGTCCAATCTATGTAGTATGATCCTGTAGCCCCTGCAGTATATACATTTAAAAAATAGTGATTTAAAAATATACATCTATATCTATCTATCTATATAATTTAAAATTTATATAGTTTATATAGTTTATACAATTTATATATAGTTTATGCAATTTATATATAGACCCATATACATATATATGGAATATATATATATATATATATATATATACCCATATACATATATATGGAATATATATATATATATATATATATACCCATATACATATATATAGAATATATATATATATATATATATATATATATATATATATATATATACACACACACATGGATAAAAATCCTTTTAAAAGAATTATTACTTAAACAAAACCAGTAAGGTAATGTGGAATTTATAATCCATATAAAAGTAAAGTGAGTAATAATAATACATTCTTTTACAAAATAAACAGCACTATCTTTGCTGTGTGCCAGTACAGCTGTGATATGTTTCCATTTTCATTTAGTTTAAAATGCCTTTTAGCTTTCTCCTGGGACTTGTGTCTTTGACCCATGCATCATTTTGAAGCATGCTGCCTCACATCTAGTTTGTCGAGGATTTTTCTGGTCACCTTTCTGCGGGTGATCTCCAGCTTCACTTCCTTTGTGTTTGGGAGTGCGTTTCACACAATTCCTACTCTTTCGAATTTGTCAAGATGTACCTCGTGGCCCAGCATGCGGACAGCTAGCGAATTCTCCACGTGATCCTGAGAAACCTCCGTGTCCCACCCTCCAGGACAAGATGCTCCGGACACAGCCCGTTGGCCGGCGGCACCGTTCAGAGCAGCTTACGCTCCAGGGCTTTCTGGCTGATCAGCGAGCGCACGGCTCATCGTCGGGAGCCGCGGTCTCCCGTTGTCACAGCGGGTTCTTCTCTGTTCTTTCACTTGTGTCCTGAGCTAATCGACACCGTTGTTGGTGCAGAGTAAAGACTACTGTGTCGTCTTAGATATTGTTCCTTACTCTCATGTGATGACCCTGACCTTTGACAATTTCTGTTGCTCTAAACACTGGTGTAACTGAAACAAATGTAGGTCCTCCAGATTTTGTTTTGTTGTTGTTAGTATGTTACAATGGAGTATTTTGCTGTCTGTTAACTTCTTAAAAATTACTTTTAATAAGAGATTACATGGGAGGCTGAGGCAGGAGGATTGGTGCGAGTTCGAGACCATCCTGGGCTACAAAAGTGAGCTCAAAGCCAGCCTGGACTGCACAGTGAGACCCTGACTCAAAAAGGCAAAAAAAAAAAAAAAAAAGAGATTACAATGTGACAGTTTCAAAACATGTTAGTAGAACATTCACAATAATTGATACAATGCATATTGTTGTCCTTCTGGTAGTTATACAGGGCACAGGGTGTAGATATGATCAATTTTCTGATGGTTATTGGTACACTAGATTTCTTCCCTTTGATCTAAGGAAGGTAGTTGTATACATAGTTAAATGTTCCATAATTGCAGTGTGTTACTGGTGAAACTGGCAATGTTGGAGGCTGTTGATTGGAGCCTTTTATAGCTCAGTGTTAACTTTTTAAATGCATTTAGTACAGGGGACACAGTGTCTCACGATGTAAATAAAACTCATAGTGATTCTCCTGTGTTCAGCCTCCCAAGAGCTGGGATTACAGGCCCCCACGCCACCATGCCCAGTCTCAATCACCATCTCAGCACGCCCCAGCGGGGCCATCACAGCCCACCGGGGATGGAACCTCAGCCACTGTGCTTGGCCTGAGCAGGTGCTTTAGTCCACTAAGCTATCAGGCCAGTCCTTGTCTGTTAACTTCTAATCCACCTGTATTTATACTAAAAAATGAGTTTGCTACAGAAAGCAGATTAAAAAAAAGGTTTTACTTTTGAAGTCCATTCTGATAGTCTTAGTCCTTTACTTTATGATTCTTCATTTTAAAATATGTTTTCTTTGTATTTACTTATTTATTTAATTGGTGCCGGGTCTCACTAAACAGCTCAGACTCATAGGGATCCTCCTGTCTCAGCCTCCACGGTGCTGGGGTTACAGGTGTGTGCACCACGCCTCGTTTCAGGGCCAGCACGGAGAGCAGTACTAGAAGTTGACCTCGGGTCCTTGTGTTTGCCAGGCAGGCGCTTAGACCACTGAGCTATCTCCCCAGCCTCAGTTGATGATCATTCTTGTTTTCACTGAAGTAATCCACGTATTCCTTGTTTTTTTTTTTTGTTGTTGTTGTTGTTGGTTTTGTTTTTTTTTTTGTCTTTTTGAGACAGGGTCTCGCTATGCAGTTGAGGCTGGTCCTGAGCTCACTTTTGTAGCCCAGGCTGGTCTCGAACTCGCACCGATCCTCCTGCCTCAGCCTCCCGAGTGCTGGGATTACAGGCGTGCGCCACCACGCCCGGCCGCATTCCTTGTTTTGCATTCATTGCCTTCATTGTTTACTTTTTCATCTTTTGTTCCATCTTCTCTGGCTTTAATTTGTCCTTGATCCCTGTACAGCTATCATTTGTCCTTTAACAATTAGTGGTTGGGCTGCTGAGATAGCTCAGCAGACTGAACGCCTGTGTAGTCAAGCACAGGGACCAGGGTTTGATCCCTGGTACGGCACACTGAGCAGGCCCCGCCCCTGGGTGTGCTGAGCTGGTTCCGGCTATGGGGACACATGCGTGTGAACCCCAGCACCGGGGAGGCTGAAAGCAGGAGCATCACTATGATTCTGGGCTGCAGAGGGAGACTATGTATAAAAAAATAAATAAACAAACACATAAATAAAATTGAGTGGCTGTTCTAGCATGTGTATCATACATTTATAACCCATCGAGTCCATTTTATTCTTATTTTCTAATTTAACATTGTATCTTAATTATAAAACTTGCGGAATGCAGTGTGATAATTTGATACATTTGTAAAATGTATAACGCTCAAATCAAATCTAACGTCTCCATTTGCTTAATAATTTTTAGAATTTTTCAAAATATGTAGCAACTATATATATTTACGAGCTGTAGTGTGATAGTTCAGTCCACTTTTACAGTACGCACTGATCAAGCCAGAGTCCCGCCGATCTTCCTGTCAACTCGCTTGTGTTCCGAGCCTTCTGTTCCTCTCCTATTTTCCACAAGACACGTGACAATGTACTCCCAGCGGTAGGCGTGGCCTTGTGCTGTGGAAATCTAGACGCGCTCCCTCCTATGTTTCGTTTTCCGTTTTCAAACTCCATCAAATCAAAACCACTGCGAGACCTCATCTCACCCTTCCTAATATCATATTATCAAAAAAGGCAAAGCGAATGCTGGTGCGACGGTGGCGAAAGGAGAATTGTTGCACGCAGCGGAGCGCGCCTCCGTGCTGCTGCCACAAAGAACAGACCAAAGGCCCCTCTGCCGCGCAGTGGACTCTGGCTCCGTCGCGGAACCGGGGATTGAACTCAGGTCCTTGAGCTTGCCAGGGAAGCACGTAAGCACTCATTCTACTGAGCTATCTCCCCAGCCCAATAGAAACATTTCAAAGACACACCCAAGTCCGCATGCTCATTGCTCCAGTATTTGCAGCAACCAAGACACCAGATCAAAATACAGGAATTACAGGCTGGGGCAACCGTGGTCATGTTACTGGGACACCATACAATGTTTTGTTGCATTTATGCATTGTGTAATCAGATTAGCACATATGTTGCCTCGAATATTTACCCTTTTTTGGTAAAAATATTCACAACTTGTTTCCTACCTTAAAAAAAAAGGAGAAGACAAGCGGTAAGAGAAAAACAACAACAAAAATATCATTAGAAAAGAAACAGAATTTCAGTACACAAAACAAAGGCATTTGACAATGGTTATGGTACTATATATAATATTATCTCTAAATTAGCTGCTTAGATTACCAAATACAAACATTGAAAATGGGGGGAAAAAAAAGAAAAATATTCAAACATTAACTGCTCCTTTCAGTAGACCCGTGGAAATCAACAATACGATCAGCCAACTTCTGTGTGTTCATGTGTTAGTTAAAATACCTTTAATTAGAACCTTTAGAAATATTTCAAGGTGTTCCACTCCATGGCATTCTCATATCCAGTGCTGTGCAACTCTTGTGCCAGAATATTATTATTATTATTATTATTATTATTATTATTATTATTATTATTGCCAGCTCAGCCTATCCTGGGGATGGGGCTGGTGCAGCACGTGGTGCTGGGGATCAAACCATGATCCCTACAGTCGCCTAAGCTTTCCTAACCAGGCGCTTTTGATTACTGAACCATCTTCCCGGCCCCTCTTGTCCCAGAATACTTTCAACATCTGTCTGTCTGTCTGTCTGTCTATCTATCTATCTATCTATCTATCTATCTATCTATCTATCTACCTATCTATTAGCATTCACGCCCCATTCTCCTCTTCCCTAGTCTGTCGTCTGTCCCAAACTGAATACCTTCTTTCTGTCTCTCTGGGTTACCCAAATCTAGACGTTCCATGCTAAACGTTATATTAAGAAAATAATCAAGTCCAATGATAGTGCACAGGAATATACACTACAGCTTACTATGTAAGTATACAAGCTTTGATTTTAGCTTATTATACCTTAAGTGGGCTTTCATGTGGTCTTTGTAATCTTCCTAGGAAATGATGCATAATATTCCACTGAGAAACTGTCGTAGCTGACTTAATAGTTTCCTAGGTTGTTTCTCTCAGTCTCTCTGTATCTCTCTGTGTCTCTCTGTCTCTCTCTGTCTCTGTCTCTCTGTCTGTCTCCCTCTCTTTGTCTCTGTTTCTGTCTCTCTCTCTTTGTCTCTGTTTCTGTCTCTGTCTCTGTCTCTGTCTCTGTCTCTCTCTCTGTGCGTATGTGTTACTGGGGGTTGAATTCAGAGTCTTCCCTCTGAGCTATACCCCTGGCCTTTTTCTATTCAAATTTCAGTACCAGGTCTCCTTAGGCGACTAACTTGCCTGGACTTGGGTTACACCTGTGGTCATCCTGCCTCCTGTCCCAGAGTGCTGGGGTTACAGCCATGAGCCACCACAGCCTGCCTGATGAACGCTTCGGCTGATTTCTGTTTCATGTTACTGCTGTAGCTAACGCTGCAGTGAACATCCTCATGGACACAGCCGCTTTCCACGCTGTGGTTATTTCCTCCTAATTAATTCTCATAGGTGGCATGCCTAGAGTGAGGCTTGCATCACTATGGTGATTTATCAGGCTTATGTTAATTTTCGGTGCTCCTGGCCATAGACGAGGCTTCCATTTCACCTTACCCTCACCAAAGGTGACTGTGTACTTCTAAGATTGAGACTCTCTTTGGTGTGTCGCATGCGACTTTGAAAACAAAGATGTCTTTATGTTTTCCATTCCCTCACCCTGGCAGCGTGATTTTCTCGGAAAAGCTAACATATCAAGCCAGATAACATTTCCAATTTATGGCTCCAGCAAAGTGGCTGCAGGATAAGTACAAATACAGTCTGTGTTCAATCTATTCAATTAGAACAGAACAAGAAATTTATTTCAACACATACAAATCAGCAAAGCCCATTCTGGTTGAATCCTATTTGGCATTTATGGAGGCTTAATTAAATCACCGTTGGGGTTTCTTGAGAAGAGAATGGTCTTCAAGAAATATGCTCGCTAAAATCCTTCAGCAACAATGACATAAATAATTGAGATGGGCAGGTTGTCGGGGTTCCTCCCGTCTCCCGCAAGTGTCGGACCTCCCTGGAACCCCGAGTTTATAAACTCGGATGGAGTCGGGCGTTGGGGGGCCGAGCTGCAGGGCAGGCATGGCTTGACCCCGTGCGTTGCATCCGGGGCTCGGTCCTGCCTTTCTGTGTACCCTCATCCGGGACAAGCTTGCTTTCTGACACTGAGCCACACAGCTTCCGTACCTTCTGTGTAAGCAATCGAGGCCCGCCCAGAGGGAGAACCGTGGGGAATAGAGGGCAGGGGGCTGTGAACATCGATCCTTCTGCCAAGTTAGGGTTCGCTTCATGCTTATACTCTTGAATCTCTGTCTGTCTGTCTGCCTGCCTGCCTGTCTGTCTGTCTGTCTGTCTGTCTGCCTGTCTGCCTGCCTACCTGTCTGTCTCTGACTTGTGAGTAATCAGGTCCCCAGGTCCTCCCTCTCCAAGACAGTTTAATATGCTGAGACCCACCCCCAAGGAGAAAAACGGGGCTGCTGCTGGCCCTCTTTCTATGGAAAGTGTTAATAAGTTAAGAGGTGTGACTTGGGGCAGATCTTCGCTGTCTAGGTTCTCCGAACCCTGGACCCAGACTCTTAAGATGAAACACCTAACGCTGCCTCTCCTACGATAACCTAGGCTTTGCAGCAAGCCCCAGGAGCTTGCCGACGAGATGGCCCAGATATGCGCTCTTCTCTGAAGCCTCGGATTTCTGCATTCCATTCTTTCTAAATTTTTTATGTATTTATATATTTGTTTGGTACGAGGTCTCAGTGCACAGCTCAGACTTGTACTCACCCTCCTCTCACAGCCTCCCCAGGGCCAGGATTACAGACATGTGCCGCTACTGCCAGTTTCGGGGTGGGCATAGCGCAGGGCTGGCATTGCAGGCAGTACCGGGGATCAAACCCAGGTCCTTTCGCTTGCCAGGCAGGTGCTTAGGTCACCAAGCTATCTCCGTAGCCCGGGTTTCTGCATTTAAAGCCCTTAAATGAACCTGCATCAAGTTAGTCCTAGAGCTGCAGCCGTAGTGCAGCAAACAAAATAGCAGAGTAGAAAGCGTGCCTGAAGCTGCCTGAGCTAATGAAACCCTCATTTTTTTCCATCAAATTTTTGGCCTCCAAGAATTTTGAAGTTCATTTGGGTGAGACGTCTCTGCAGTCTTCCTCGCACAGAGGGGGCTTGGACTCTTTCTTCCGTCCCCTCTGATGTACAGATGAGGACGCAAGAGGGGCGGTCACACTGCCAGCCCTGCAGAGCCCGAGCTGCCACCTCAGCCATCAGAGCTGCCTCCCTGGGCCACCATGTCCTCTTCCAGGAGAGCAATGTCACTCAGCCTGGCACTCTTCTGCACCGATGGTCTCAGTCGCTGGCGATCCTTATTTGCAAAGACGCTGCCTCTATTTGCGGTGTGTCCCAGGCCCCGAGGTGGTGGTGACATGGGACGGTTAATGGCCTCTCTGAGTACGAAGGCACTGGAAAGCAGCCGAGTGTGGTGGGAAGCTAAAGCCCAAAGTTGAGGTCTGGGCTGGGGCTCCTGCCGCTGCCACTGCCGCTTGCTGTGCGCTGGGTCCTGAAGCGCCGCTTTACCCGCCTAAGTCTGTTGCTCGCTGTGGCATTCTCGGTGTCCGTGGCGAAGCCTGGCTGGTACTAACTGACACCTGAATACAAGCGCAGTTCCCTCCATGTCTCACAGCTCATGCGGCGACTCCCACCAGGGCCTGTTGTAAGCTTTTAACGTGCGCTAAGTCTGTGGCTCCAGAAAATCATGCCACACGACCTCCTCTCACTGAGGGGTAAGCAGAGTTCCTGCTGTTGAGAAAACGACGTAAGGCAATCCAGATCCAGAAGCAGGCACTTCAAAAATACTTGGTAAACCTCCCAGTGGCTCAGATGGAGGGAGAACTGCGAGCTGATGTCCAGGCTGGGCAGCTCCGTGACTTCCCAAGACCTTGACCCAAAGTTTAGAAAACGACTAGAAAGAAGTGAGGAAACTGCTCAACTCGAAGGTCCCGGGCCCAGCTCTGAGAGAAGACGAGCAATCGAACCCATTTCCTGTTGCTCCGTCCTGGACCATGCGCAATGCAACAGTACCAGGAGGCTCTGGGCCACACTGCCCAGGCCTGGGACAGGTGACCTCATCTGGGAAAGCTTGCTCTGTGACGTGCACAATGGGGACGTCACCCGATGACGCTTTTGTCCTTCTCCGAATGTATTCCTGTCATGAAGGGACAGACTCGTGTCTGAGCATAGGGGCAGAGAGTGACAGGAGCTGGACAGAGACGGGGCCATATTTTATATGGGGTTGAAGGTCACATTGTGGAACTGAACCCTAACCCTCAAACCTGAACGTTTATGAGGGTCGTTCTTTACCGTGCCTGTCTCGGGAAGCCCGCTTCTACCGCTGTACAGTGTCTCCAAGGCAAGCGCATCAGGAAGGCCGATGGCCTCCTCTCCCCTCCGTCCCTCCTTTCCTTCCTCCCTCCCTCCTCCCATCCCTCCCTCCCTCCTTCTGTCCCTCCCTCCTTCCTCCCTTTCTCTGTTTATTCCCTCTTCTTTACTTCTGTCTGCAGCCTGGATAACAGCTAGCGGATCTCACGCGCAGCTCTTCCTCTGGGTTGCCAAATTATTGATGACCTGGTCCCCCACAAGACAAGTCTCCTAATTCCTTGTGGGTGCAAACACAGGAGGAAGTTTTACTCTTTCTACTAGGCAGAAGGGCAACCCTCGCCAGCATCCCTCGCTGTCTCTCTCCTCTGTTCCTGTCACCAAGGTAGCTGGAACCCCTGCCTCTAGCCTCCTCCTCCTCCTCTCCTCCTGTGTGATTCATGGGTTGGTATCTCAGCCCAACTCTCAGCCAGCTGCCGTGATGAACTGATTTCTCAGGCAGGATATTTTAGCAGCAAAGCATCTGTCAAGGAAGAGTAGGTGAAGGTGGGGGGTCTTCTGGGGAGGCGGGGGGCTAAGATAGGGGGACCGTGGCTGAGTCTATTGATGTGCTGTTATTTATTAATACTAAAAAATTAAAATCTCATGTACTAAGTGGTTTTAAATATATTTGTCTCCATTTTCTCACTAGCCGGATGAGGCGTGGGTCACAATTCCTATTTATGGATGGGAAAGCTAGGATGTAGAAGAATTACTATCTCCCCACGTTTGCATATCCAGTCATTGATAAAGCTGGGATGTTAATTTAGTCTGAAGAAATAGGTCTGTGTTTTCAGCCCGCATGAACTTCTGGCCAGAGACTTTCTTTCCTACCGTAGAACGCAGGAGGAGAGAGCAGTTCTCGGGCACCCTCAGGGGTAAGAGTGGAGACCAGTTGGCAGGGTCAGTAGTGAGAGTGTGCGGACCCGTATGCGGCTCACGTAGGGACTGCGGAGAGAAGGTGCCAGCGGAGGAGGGGCAGAGGCTGACGCTGAGGGTCGGGTCGCACTGCAGAGGCTGACCCTCCTTTCAGCTATTGGTGGGCAGCAGGGCTCTGCTGTGAGGTAGGAACTCAGGTCCAACAGTCTGCAGTGTTAGTCTAGAGGCTAAGGGGCCGGATGGACCCCTCTAGTTGGGGACAGGGGATCACTGTCCAGCCGTGGGAGGGAAGATGCTGGGTCAGGCAGGGCAAGGCGGCCAGCACCATGGACAGCAACAGAGACACCGGCCTGCTGCTCAGGTTTAGCTACTCAGAGGCCGGGCAGCAGGGCTCAGCCACTGTGCTGATGGCCCTGTGTGTGTGTGTGTGTGTGTGTGTGTGTGTGTGTGTGTGTAGCACAAAGGAATCAGAGATTCCGTCCATGCACTCAGGCACTCGCCCGCGATCCGCTGACCTAGACAACCAAAGTGCTGCTCATTCAGTACTACAGGGGGAGGAGGAAGGGGCTTGGTAGCCTGAGGGAGAGGTTGCCCGCTGTGCTTCAGCTGATGGAATCAAGGAAGCCTTCATGACACTAGCGAAGACCAGTGACTCCAGTGACGTGGACAGCTGGAGCACTGCAAGTTCGAGGCCAGAGTGGGCGGCTCAGCAAGACCTTGTTTCAAAACAAAGAAATTTAAAAATTTAAAAAGGCCCTTGTGACATAGTTTGGTGCAAAGCCTGGGGTCGAGCCTGGCCTCAGTGAAGCGGAAAGACCCCATGGAATGAGTGGTGTGGGGAACAATCTTGAGACAGGTGGGAGGTGAACAGGAAGTGGAGGTGACAGCTGCGGAAGCGGGAGAAACCCTGACACAGAAGGAAGTCGTGACTGGTGCGGCACGCCTGTAGGCTGAGCGCAGGGAGCAGCCCAGGAGGCCAGTGCGGAAGAACTCAGGCTTTGAAAATCCCGATGAGCTGCTGGAGAACTTACGAAAATTAAACAATATCAGATATCCATCTTTTATTTAAAGATAGATGAAAGATCTGAACACATGGGCCTAGTATTGCTTGTCCTGTTTAGGGACTGAACACCGTCCAGGTTCCCGTGTCTCCCATTTCTAGGGATGAGCTGGTGCTGGTGGGACATCTGGGGTCCTTAAGTGGAAGAGGAGTGTGACCTGGTGTTGCCTCCCCTCATTGTAACTTATCTGGGGAGGAGAGGCTGAAGAGCAGCTAGTGAGCTGGCTCTCACTGTTGTACGCGCAGGAAGTACGATGCCGTGAGTCGGGATGCCGATGATGGTGGTGATGGTGATGGTGGTGATGGGGATGCCAACGATGACATAGGGAAGGTTGCACAATGGAAAGATAGGAATGTAACTACTGGGTGGGCCGGCCAAACAGCTCAGCAGACTAAAGAGCCTGCTTAGGCAGATCAGGGACTACAGTTCGATCCCCAGGGTACCGTGCCAGCCCTCCCCCTGCGGCACAATGAGATGGCAACTGAGACTGGGCGTCGTGGTGCATATGTGCAGTTCCACTGCTTGGGAGGCTGAAAACAGGAGGATCACCTCAAGTACAGTCTGTGTAGTGAGACCCTGTACTAAAATTCATATATATCTGGTTCTCCAGATGAACAGAACTGAGAAAGAGAGAGAGAGAGACAGAGACAGAGAGAAACAAAGATCAGAGATATTTTTCTTTAAAGAATTGGCTTAAGGACCAGCGAGATAACTCAGCAGACAAACTGCCTGCTTAGACAAATGTGGGGACCAGAGTTCAACCCTCGCTCCTGCATACTGTGCCACCCTGCCCCTGGGGCACTCTGAGCCAGCAGCAGGGTACAGGCATGGTGGTGCGCACTGTCATGCCAGCGCTGGGAAGGCTGAAAACAGGAGGATCGCCGTGACTCTGATCTGTTCAGTGAGACCCTATACTAAATACACAAGTGAAAAACAAAATGGTTCGCCCTCCCCCAGAGGCTAGGAAGTCTGCACTCTGCAGCGTAGATCAGCAGGTTGACCACTTATGGCGAAGTATAGCTTCGACGTGAGGACAGCGTGAGAAGTGATAAAACGCGAAGAGCACTGGCCGTTTCCTTTTTGCTGGCGGGGCCTGCCAGCAGGGTCCACACTGCTGTGCACTTGGTAGGCTGAGTCCTCTCCTCACGGGACAGTTAGTCTCTAAAGGTTAAGCTCTGCTTACATGATGGAGGATCATCTACCTTGTTTGGCCCCATGGATTTGCACGTTAGCTTTGTCTGAAAGAATTCCTTTGCAGAAACATCCGGGTTAATCTCTGAGCTCCTGTCTGGGTGCTCTGACCCAGCCGAGCTGCCCTTTGATACCTGTCACAGCTGGAAGGAATCCTTCAAACTTGCCAGCAGCTCAGCGCCTCTCAGGGACTTGAGGGCTAGTATTGCTTGGACCAGAGATGAGGGAGCTCCAGCCTTGGGTCAAATCTCACTCATCACCAGATTTGGAAATGAAGTTCTGTTGCAGAGGGAGACCCGTGCGTTCGTGTGTTGTTGGTGGCTGTTTCGGTGCTGCCATAACAGAGATGAATGTTTGTGACAGAGATACGTGGCCGGCAATGCCTCACACATTTCTGTCCGGCCCTCTAGAGAAACTATGCTTGGTCTATTTTATAGACAATTGACTACACATGCCTGGAGCTCTACTTCCGGGTGTGAACTGGAGATGTGACTGTAGAAGATCATGTGTATCAGGAAAAAAACAGCCCAAATATGTGGCCAAGGCCCCCAGGATGCTCCAGCCTGTGGAGGTCAGGAAAGAAGCACGAGGGTAGAGAAGGATAAAGGACGATTTTCCCACTAGTGGTGAAGGTGCAGACAGGTTCAACCACTGTGAAAATCAGAGGAGACTCCCCAGAGACCTAGGATTAGCGCGTCCCGTTCAAGCCAACTCTTTCTCCTCTGGGCATCTTCCCAAAGGAACCAGTAAACACCACGCCACAGTAGTATACGTGCACCCGCGTTTATAGCAGCAGGAGTTGTAATAGTTAAGTCTTTGAAACAATTCAAATGGCTATCAATGGGAATGGCTGAAAATATATGGTATTTTAATGCAATATATTACTCAATCATAAAGAAGGATAAACTCGAGGCTTTTATATGTAAATGGATGCAACTTGAGACATAACCATCAATGAAATAAATCAGACCCATATGTATAAACATCATATTGCCTCTCCAGTTTAAGAAATCAAAAGAAAACATAAGATCCAAAATGTACAGTAGATACTGTGAAAGGAAAACTGCGAAATGAGAAAGAACAACAGGGATGGACGAAAGGAGAAAAGAAGGAGGGGGGAAGATATGAATGTATATACATATATATTATATATACTATATATACTATATAGATGTATATAAGACAGATGAAATAATTGTACTACTAATTTCTGTTAGTTCATTGAAAGGAGTGGTTTGAGGCTATATTATTTGGTTGATTTTTTCATGCCTTGATCTTGTAACCTGAGCAACTGCTTTGAAAATAATATCCAATATAATAACCAGGATTAATTTCCTATCATTTTGTTTTGAAGTTGGACATCATTGCTCTTATTGTTTTTTTTTTTCCTCTTTAAAATAAGTAAATAAATAATACATACATACGGACATACGTACGTACGTACCTGTACATTCCGTGTGACTGCTGGAAGCCTAGAAGAAAGTGGTATCACACAGTTTGCTGGAGAGAAAAATGTCTCAAAGAAGGAGGAAACTGGGTCAAGTCCCTTTGAAATGCTAAGTAGACCAGGCACCCAGGGGCCACTCAGAGTTTGCAATATGGGATGCAGGGCAACACGGACTATGAGTGGTAGGGATGAAAGAATACACAAAGAAGCCAGGACGCCAGAAGGTGACGTTGATTGAATGCGGATGGTTTTGTTCCTGGGAATGTGGCTGCGTGTTAAGAGTGCAGCTAGCGTGGAGGAAGCCTTGGGTTTGACCTTCAGCATCACACACAGACACAGGCACACGCGCATTAGCACACGCGCATTAGCACACGCACACGCGCGCACACACACACACACACACACACACACACACACACACAGAGCAGTCTTCTTTGTATACCCCAGCTGGTGTGTCCGCTCTAGCTATGAGCCTTCAGGTTTTGTGGGTGATATCTTGATTGTACCTACATTTAGGAAAGTTATGTTTATAAGGATTAAACTTACCTTCTTTGTGCTCTTGAAAGAAATTCTACAGCCCTCTGGATTCCACCGCTGCGACTGGAAACTGAAGCATCAGACTCACTGCCGACTCACCTCATTCGCACACTCCCTCTGCACCAGCTGATCGGACACCGTTGCCTGTTGGTCGCTTTTGATTTTTAACTCTTCTTCTTCTTCTTCTTCTTCTTCTTCTTCTTCTTCTTCTTCTTCTTCTTCTTCTTCTTCTTCTTCTTCTTCTTCTTCTTCTTCTTCTTCTTCTTCTATGTACATCCATCAGGAATTGTCTTTATTTTGCTTGGCATATAATAGCGACTTTTGAATTCAATTGTTTCACTGATCTTGAGAAATTCTTTAGCCATTGTTAAGTTCAAATAATGACTTTCATCCCATTTTTTTTTATTTCTCTGTACCTCTACATTTACGTCTATACATATATGAACAAGATATAGATATACTTTTCTGTCCTTATAACTAAGTCACACAAATATTAAATATCTTCTTTTTGTCCCAAAGGTCTGTCTCTCTTAATTTTCAAACATTCTGTCTTTTCCTAGTATAGTGTATACTTTTTTAGGACGTCTTATTTTCCAGTTCAATTCTTTTCCATTCTAATGTTATTATAGCCATTTATTGGGTTCTTAAATTCAGTACATGATTTCTCCCTTTCCCATATTTGATTGGGCACATTTAAAAAAAAAAAAAAAAAAAAGACTGCAGGCTGGAGCGATAGCTCGGCGGCCTGAGGACATGCCTGGCAAGCACAAGGTCCCAACTTCGATCCCCGTTACCCCATGCTGTGCCAGCCCTGGAACACTAGCTGTGCCAGGCCAGGCCCAAAGCTAGGTATGGTGGTGCACATCTCTAATCCAAGCGCTGGGGAGGCTGAAACAGGAGGATCTCTGTGAGTCTGAGCTGTGTCGTGAGACAGATTTTAAAAAAGAATTGCACTTGTCCAGTTAAATTTTCATCATCTCATCTATTTGATTAGCCATACTGACCAGAGTTAAAGTCTCCGTCTTGTCTGCAATACTTAACCATTATGAGCTTGTTTCTACTGGAGTCTTCCTGGTTTCCGGTCTTTCTGTGTGTCATAAGTTTTGATTGAATGTTTGTAATTGCGTGTGAAACTATGTTTAGTCTTGGAGTGGTACTTGCCATCCGAGTATTTATTTTAGCTACTGAATGTTAGGCTGAGGCTGATTGCTTTATTTAAATTAGATGGTGAACTAACGGAAGTCTGAATCTGAGGCTATGCAAGGTTTTTTTTCTTTCTTTTTTTTTTTTTTTTGAGTTTCCTTTCTTTTAAAATGTAGAGTGAAGCCTTTTGGCAGTTATTATCAGAGCTCTGACTGCTATAGGGACCTGGGTTAAAGTTCTTTGCACCACTGTGAACAAAATCTTGGCTGAAAGTCCTATCTGCCTTTAGTGACTGGTTCTCAATTTCTTAGTATCATTCTTTGTGTCTGGCAAACAACTCTAGAACGAACACTGCCTAGAGTTTTGGGCTTACTTCTGAGCTTTCTTTCTCATTGGCATCTTTTTTTTTCCTTTTTTTTTTTTTTTTTTTTTTTTTTTTTTTTTTTTTTTTTTTTTTTTTTTTTTTTTTTTTTTTTGTCTTTTTGAGACTGAGTCTCGCTATGCAGTTGAGGCTGGCCTTGAGTTCACTTTTGTAGCCCAGGCTTGTCTTGAACTCACATCGATCCTCCTGCCTCAGCCTCCCAAGTGCTGGGACTATAGGCGTGCACCACCACGCCCAGCTACTCTCATTGGCATCTTGACCTCTCCGGTTCTGACTGTTTGATATTTATTTGCCACCTGGAATCACACGCAAGACCTCACCACCGCCAGGCAGTTGCTGCACCCCAGCCCTGCTGTGATAACTTGGAGCCCAGGTTTCACTTATTCTGTCCAGCCCACCACCGTCATCCCTTTCACTGGACGCTTCCTGCTCAATTCTTGACTTCTTCATTTGGGCTGCTATCAAACTTCAAAGACCTCCAGAAACCAATGGACATGGAAGAGCTCGACCCTTTCCAAGGCCTCAGTGTGTCACACCATGGCTGCCCTGATGAATGTCATCTGTCCTTTAACGAACGAATCATTTGATTAGCATTCCATTCATCATTTTTATTATGCTTAGAGCAGTATCCATCAAATCTGCTGCCAATTCATCCATTGTATCCTGGGCGGTATTTAAATAGTTTTGGGTGGTACTGGTTGTTGTTTAATGGAGATGATTTGAATATGTAAATATGCCCCAGGGAGAGATCCGATGGAACTGGAGAAAGATGATAAGAAAAGGACACAGCCAGAGTTCCAGCTGAATACACACAGCGCACCCAAAGCGTACATCGAAATAGTACGTCTCAAGGACGGCGGAGGCAGGATGCCCAAGGGGTGGTCATGAAGGAAAGAAGGGCCACTTGTGCATCTGAAAGATGAAAGAAGAAAATAATAAAACTGAAGCCAAATAATGTGAAGGGACACTCAACAGAGGCTGTGGCTACAGGGGAAAGGGGCTGCTCTGAGACCTGGGGGAAGCCACGGGGAATGGACGACTAGGTGCCCTCAGCTTTCTGAGCACACACCATCACCTCCCGCATGTCCGGCAGGCCCAACGTAAGGGACTTCAAAGGAGAAACTGACCCAGGTGAGCTTCTAAACATACAGACGGGGCAGGAGCAGAGAGGTGGGACAGCCAAGCGCCAGCCAACAATGACCATATCTGACAAAAGCCAGAGGAGCTCGGACTTTGATAATAATTTTAAAAAGGGCAAAGGACTCAAGGTGCCATGCAGTAGCCTAAATACAGAGCAAGGGCATTTCTTCCATCGTGTCTGTTTGTCTTTGATGATTTCTCCAGTAAAGAGTTACACTGCTTTCCGCATTAGCTAATGCACATCTTTATCATTTTAAAATACATACAAGATATTTTGTGCATCAGCCATTGCCACGTGTGCGCATGCGTGGCCCAAAGAGCATCACTGTATGCCCTGGACCACGACCAATCTTCAGGAATGCTTCATCACACCAAATGGCAAATCTGTGCCTGCTGCGCACTCGCACCCCCTTCCTCACTCTTCCTTCTCTTCTCCATCTCGACAGAAGGTTCGCAGAATAGAGGGTCCGGCTATGATCAGATCTGTGGTGAGGTAATGCGGACTTTTCTCCAATGGCCTCAATTTTCCCAAAATATATCCAATCATCTCATCACATGAGAATAAGAGCTGTGGGAACTGAGACTGAGGCTTTCCAGGAGAGAAGCAGTAGTTGAAATTGCTGGCCACAGAGCAGGAGGCGGTTTTATTGGGGGATTTCAGCGCCAGCGAGGGTCCCTGTGAGCGTCGCTGTCATGAATTCTAAGCGAAGGCGCCGAGTCTGCTTATTTGACTTCTGCAGCATTTAGCTGCTCATCTATCTGAGTAGGCAAAAGAGAGGCGGCGACTTAAGAGATTAAGGGAGTAACTACAACACTGAATCACAAAAATCTGTGCTGATCAGGGTAGCAAGAGAAGCTGGAAGATGGATGGATGGAAGACAGGTGACATGGCTGCTCCAGCAGGGGGTCGTAGTGAGGAGAGAGGCATTGCTTTGAGGGTCCCGGGCTGAGTGAGCAGAAGTGTGAGGTGATTGGCTAGGACTGAGTTGCTCGAAATGGATTCCAGGGGTGGAGAAGGGGTGCATTTATGTCGTGCAGAGCTCAGGATCCAGAGCCCGGAGTGGGTAAGTCAGGTGGGGCAGGATAAGAGAGGAGGGGAGACGCCCACAGGAACAGAAGTTCGTGCGCAGATGTGCTGTCTCCAGACTGATGAGAAGAAGAGTTGTGATAAAGAGGACAGATGAGCAGAGGGGAGTGAGGCACAGGGCTCCTCCACGCCCCTTCGCCCTCGGCTGCATCTTCTCAGAAGCTGCCTCAATGGCCAGAAGACCAAGTGTCTTCCGCTTTCCCATAGCGCCATACCAGGCTGAGACGATTCGCAGGAATTCTCCTGGATTCCTATAGACTTAAGGAGAGATACGAAGGTACCAACAAAGCCACCCTTGAGCTGGTTCTGGGACCCAGCTTGGACACATTTACATTGCACACATGCACATGAGTGTGTGCATGTGTGCATGTGTGTGCAAGACCTTCAGAGAAGGAAGTACCTAAACCGGAAGTGTTGGCGTCCTCCTGCCTTGCTTTCTATCTTCTTGAGAAGTCCAGCTCTATGGTGTGGCTGGCATCGGTGCCTGTCTTGGATTAATTAGCATAACATCATTTCCCTTGACGTCATTGGCTTGAAGGGTTAGTGTGTTGGTGAGTCTTCTCTCTCTCTTGTTGTGGGGGAAAATACCCGACACCCAAAGTGAAGGAAGGAGAGGCTTATTGAGCTCACAGTTGGTGGAGGTCTCAGTCCGTACTCAGCTGGCTGCAAGGCAAGGCGGCATGGGGCAGAGAGCAGCTATGCACTGTGGCAGCAAAGATCAGAGAGTGAAAGGAGCGGCAGCAGCTCGGGCACTGGATAGCCTCTGTCCCCTCCTCACGCTGTAATGCAGAGGGTCTGCCCCAGGGCGCTCACACCCATAATCCCAGCACTGGATCGTGAATCAATCACAAACTCCAGAAGCCGCCCCATGACTGCATGAGGCTTTGCGGGGACAACTAGATAAAAACCCTAACAGTCAGGTAGACAAAATGCAACTCACTGGGGCCAGGGAGATAGCTCAATAGACTAAGCACCTGCCTGGCAAGGGCAGGGTCCTGAGTTCAATCTCTGGTACAGCAACACACACACACACACACACACACACACACACACACACACACACACACATACAATGCAGTTCAGAATGAAACTCAGGACTTTTTCGGAGTGAGGAGAAAAGCTGACTGAAGCTCTGACAGAGCTTGTGTCCTTACAAAGGCCACGCCTGCTTCAGCCACGTGGCTACCATGGAGACAGACAAGCTCAGAGTGTGACAGAAATCAAAGAAATATACCAACTCAAAATCATGCCTGAAAGTGAAGGGCTCTAGGCTTCTTTGGCCTATGCGGAGCCATGAATTTTGTCCATACATCATCCAGTTTGTCCACGTTTTCAGGAAGTTACTGCTGAAAATCTTGACTGGTACAACACTTGGCGTGCTCCGTTCTGTGCCTAAGTCAGGCATGAAGCGGGGTGGGAGGGAGGGGCGGCAAGAGCAGCAGTGCTAGCGCTTGGTGGGGGGAACGGCTGTAGTGTTCCATAGCACAGCGAACTAAATACAGTGAACAACAACCAAAATCGAAGAGCAGGGCCTGCCGAGGTAGCTCGGCAGCCTAAGTGCCTCCTGGGCAAGCGCTGGGTCCCAAGTTTGATCCCCAGTACCACATGCTGTATTGGCCCCCAAACCCTGTGTGTACCAAGTCGGCCCTGAAACGATGGGACATACCTGTAATGCCAGTGCTAGAGAGGCTGAGACAGGAGGGTCACTATGAACCCCAACTGCGTAGCGAGACCCTGTATCAAACAAATAAAATAACTGAAGTACAGTATTAGGAAGCTCTCCCCATGCAGAAATGATCTTTAAAATGATAATTATGATTGTGTTGTTACCCAACGGAAGCATCAATGAAAAACATCTCATCACACCTCAAAAAATTTCTGCAAATATTGTGTGGATCAAAAGTTTTGAAACCTCATTGAAAAGAGGTGGGAGGCTGATATTTAACCAGAGCTGAAGCCGGACCAAGGCACACATGGAGAAGCTAATGTTTTCCTTCTTCCAATGCTTTGGCACGATTTCCCCAGTGGGAGTTTTCCAGGGAAGCAGTGGAACGCGGAGTGACCTGAGGATTTAATTTGCATCTCGACACACCTGTTCTCATAAGCTTGGCTCTGGCACAGCCAGCGGCGCTCCGCTCTGGTTTCCAGCAAAAAGCAGAAAGTGTGCGAAAACACGCTTCCCATCGTCAGAACGGTTCTTGCATATACGAGCCTCGTCCGCTCTTCTTGTTTGTCTCCGGGCTCCTGCTCCTTGAGATTGTGGTTGATTTAAGCTATTAGTTTGTGAAACACAGCTCACTCTGAGGCCCCGAGGGAGCTCGGTGAGGAGACCAACTGGCAGCTGATTAGGTCAAAAAATGCAGCGCTATCAAACAGGCCGAGCGCCAATTGACAATCAGCTTGAAAGACAAGCACTTCCCTTGCCTATTAGGCAGCTCCGGCTCCCGCTCCCGCCTTGCTGCGTGCTCCTAATGAGGAAGAGGAGAGAAAAGAGCTGAAAGGCCAGTGCCTCCCTCTGCACCAGCAGCCGGGCTCACGGCTGCGTAAAGCACCACTTGATTTACCTACGGGAGGAAACTTGGAGTTTAAACAGTTGCAGGATCCAGGGGGAGGAAAATAGCCTAACAAGGCTCTCTCAAAAACCTGGGGTTACTAGACGGAAGAGCAGGTGGGATCCAGGACCGGAAGTGCAATCTTCGTCCATGTTTTCTGTAGTAACAAGATGAATTTTCGCCTCTGATCTTCTCACCTCTGTCTGTCCTCTTACAAGCCATCTTTGCCAGCAGCTAAAATGCAAGACCTGTCTGCTTTGCAGAGTTGGGGATGGAACTTACCACAATGCATAGAGCTAATCATCAATGCAGCTGAAGTTTAATTATTACCATTTGATTCCGAAATCATCTTTTACTTGTGCTGGTGCTCGGCCCTGCCTATGTTTTGGAACCTGCTGGAAATTGGTGACAACATCTCACACACACACACTCATCCGATGCCTCCAGGAATCAATGCTTTTAAGGTCTCCCAAGATGGACCTCAGTGGCTTCTGGAAGTGAGAAGAAATTAGGCCTCTAAGGGAGACCCTCACACTTTTGTGTGCCCACCGATCCCCTGGGAGCACTTCCAACCTGCAGGTCCTGACTTGGTCGGGCCTGAGCTGCTTCATTCCTAAGAAGCTCCTCGGTGATGTGGATGTTCATGTTGGGGGCTCACATTTGAAAAAGTAAAGCCCTACGGCATTTTTTTCCTCAAACTTTATTATGCAGACAAAACACCAAGAACGCTAATCAAGATGTAGACCTTGGGCTTAGTACTGTTGAGTAAGACCCAAGCCTCTGTGCTTATACTGATTTCCCAAAACCACTCTTCTACTACTTAATCTACTGGGTCACACACTGAACTGCACGCTGGAATCTTCTGCAGGTCTAAAAAAGAAAGCCCAAGTCTCACCCACCCACAAGAGGTTTCGATTCCATTGAGCCAGAAACCAGCTATGAAGAGCTTTAAAATCTCTCCAAGAGATACTGCTGCTCAGTAGTGCTGTGAATTCGGGCATGTGCAGGTTTTGCAAACCTATCCAGGGTCAAGAAGAGCAGGTTCGTGGGCAGGACGATGACACTACGAATTTTGTTCGTCGGGAGAGTCACCCGATAACCTACATATTTTACGAGCAACAAGATTGTTTTAATCAAGTAATGTTTAAAAACAAATACTGCATATGGAACAAAATGAGACTATATAAAGAAAATGTTTTCACTTTTCTCTGAGCCCAAAATGGATTTCATCTGTCTCCCTGAATACTGAAAAGCTGGATTCTACTGCCTAAAGCTTGGTATCTACTTGGCTTTCACTAATATCTTTGTATAGATTCTTGGGAACCCCAGCGGTGATGTATTTAAGGTCAGATCAAGAGAAGAGGGTAAAACCTACAAGAGGAGGTCTGTTCCTTGAGGAAAGACGCTGATCCTGGGGGCATCAAAAGAGGAGCTGATGCAGTCATGCCTTCCAGAGGGAGCTGATGGTGACAGTAAAAGACAGAAGTGACACCCTGTCCACCACATTGTTCAGTCTCTAGGTCTAAGCATGCCTAGACGGCCCCAGTGGTTTTTCTATTATGGGAGCCGGTATAGATTTTGTACACATCTAATGTGTGGCTTTGCGTACCCTTTCATGGAGCAGTCAATGGCATTGCCCTGAGGTAGCTTGTGTTTTGAAAGTGACATGCGTGTACCCCATAAGAATATGAAAACTAACTTAAAACTAAAAATGAGGGCCAGAGAGAGATAGATTGGAGGTCTCAGTGCCAGACCGGCAAGCTCAAAGACCCAGGTTCAACCCCCAGGGCCGTACGTCATGTTCCAGCCCTGGAATCGGGTGTGGAGGTGTACCCCTGCAATCCAAGCACTGGGGAGGCTGAGACAGGAGGATCACTATGAGTCTGAGCTGTGTAGTGAGATAAAGCACCAAATCAATCAATCAATCAATCAATCAGTCAATTAGTCTTAAAAGAAAACTGAAAATGAGCATGCAGTGTGTAAATCTGGTATACCACCACGAAAATACACCCGTGAATATTGTTCACCACACAAGCCACGGGGTAGCTGAGACAAATGTGGATTCTGATGACAGCTGTCTTCCGTAATGATCGCAGACAACTTCCCTTATCTATCATTAATGTACTTGAAAAGTTCGGGACACATCTCCCTGGAGCTGCACCTCTTGCAATCACACCGACGATGGACAATTTCAGGATCATTTTAGAGTTTTTGATATTTTTGAATAATTCATCACAATTTTAAAATAATAAAACTAGCATATAACATTTCATTAGTTATTAATAAGAACAAAAAATTTTCAGCTTTTCCGTCTCACTAGAATAGTAGTTTTCAGGATCTACTTTTTCCCAAGCGGCATTTGGGAATATTTTGAATGGATTCTTCACAGTCATGCTGGAGAGGGCTTACCGCTTGCACTGGTGGCCCAGGACATTGTGATCATTTTGCACTATCTACTAATATCTCAAAACAGAGGAGAATTGAGCCCCAAATCTAAAAAGGTTAATGCTGAGAAATTTCCAGCTTGAAGTCTTACTGTTTGCAATATTGCACCTAGGAGCCAGAGAAATAGCTCCACGGCACAAGTGCCTGCTTGGAAAGTGTAAGGTCATGAGTTTGAATCCCCGTCCCGCAAAAAAAAAAAAAAAAAAAAAATTGCACCCAGGTTAACCACAGCTCAATTAACACAGGTGAAGTGCTACAACTAAATTTGTTATTTGTTTTCCCAAATTAGAAAAACTGAGTGCTGCGAAATTAAAGATTGCTCAGTATAACTCTACTAGATACAACTCTAATAGCTCTATCATTTTTTTAATTTATTATTTTTATTCTTGTTTCAGAACCTTTGTTTGCTTTTATTCACTCATTTTCATGGCTGGCTCAGCCCGCCCCAAGGGCAGGGCTGGCGCAGCATGTGGTGCCGGGGATCGAACCGCGGTCCCTGAAGCCACTCAAGCTTCCCCAAGCAGGTGCTTTAGACCACCGAGCCATCCCGCCAGGCCCCAATAGCTCTATCATGTAATAAGGATGTTCAGAGAATAAAAATAGAGTAGAAAGTGATTCGAGAACCAAAGGGAAATGAGAGGACTGGGCGATTCTCTGAGCCCTACATCTTCCGTGAGGTATTCTTCCTGGTGCTACATCCTGCTCTTCTTCTAGTGGCCAGACCAAGTGGTGAGGGTCAGAGCCGCACCAGTGACTCAACACGCACCGCTACAGTTAGTGCTCAGGGCTCTCGAAAGCAAGTCATCATTCTGGAAATACAGATGTGAGACAAGAGCCTAATGTCCTTAGAGAGGAGGGAGCAATAAACAGAGCCCGGGAGATAGCTCAGGGGCACAAGTGCCTGACTGGCAAGTGGAAGGTCTTGAGTTTAATACCAGATTCTGAGAAAATAAATAAATAAACAGAGCCTGAGGAGAACTGTTGTCTCTCTTGTAAGATACAGCAAGCTGGGATTCAAGGCTGCAGACAGCGGCTTCTCCTGCCAGCGCTGTCTGTCCTTTGATCCCTTGCTCAGGGTGTTAATGGCTGGCACTGTGTAAACTTAGAGTTAGGTAAAAGCCGAAGTCAACAGAGAGAGTAGTTTGTGTTCACCCAAGTCGCTATGCACATTCCTTGGCCTGCCTTTAGCCCTCGATAAATGTGAGATGTTTCTGTGGCTCTGGGCTCACTTGGAGAGAGACTATTCTCAGTGGGATCTTGGAAGCCATACTCATCGGGTCTTCTCAGCAGTCTCTTTCGGCACGGACTCCTCATACACAGCGCGTCACTCAGTAACAATTCCCTGCATGTGAAGAGCTCTTTAGAGGCATCCCATGGTATTTAACAACAGTCTTTCTGTTGATATGCAACATAGTCAAATAAGGAAGATAAACTGAGTGCCACTGGCGTGAATCTATAGATGAAGTGACCGGAGCTCATAGCGCTTGTCACCTTTCTGGTGTCACAGAGCTATTAAGAGGGAGAACGAATGATCACAGCCATCCGGCTATGATGAGGGTGAAGCCCGGAGTTGTTTTATTAGGAGCACTTCTGTGCTGTTGGTGGCATTGGAAGCTAATACAACCACTAGAAATCAGTGTGGAGGTTCCGCAAAAACCTTGACATACAAGTTCTGTTTGATCCAGTATGCTTATGTTAGGTGTATTCCTGAAGAAATGACAGTACCGGCTCTATTGTGATGCTTAGGGTATTCGTGTTAATAGCAGCTCCGTTCGCAATAGCTAAGCTCTGAAAACAACCAAGGCGCTCGTCAGTAGACAAAAAGATAAAGAAAACATGGCGTGTTGCACTATTTAGCCCCAAAGAAACATGAAATCACGTCAACTGTACGACAACTGATGGAACTCAAGACCATAATGCTGATGGAATAAGTCAAACACAGAAAATCAAATATTTTGTGGCATTTTCTGTATATGAGAAAACCGAGAAAGAAATAAACGAAGAGATAAAGGAGAGAGAGAGAGAGAAGTTATGGGAGCAAGGGGGTAACTTTTGGAGATGCGGAAGAGGATTAGGGAAATGAGAACGAAAGAGAGAGCGGCGAGGGGCTTACAATGATCAAAACTCATCCAACCTCTGTGCCATTTCTCCCAGACAAGCTTGCCTATTCTGTATCCCAAATGTACACTGAAAATGATCCTAGTGTAGAACCGGAAGTAGCCTCGAAACCACAGAGAAACGCGCCTGGGGTAAGGCTCTCCCATACGCTGGGGCA
>PVJA010017918.1:30132-40948 GCA_004027025.1 Myocastor coypus | reverse complement strand
CCCCTCCCCTCCCCTCCTCTCCTCTCCTTTCCCTTTCCTTTCCTTTCCCTTTCTTCTCTCCAAAAGAGCAAGGTTGACTGCCATAGCGAAGTACCAGAGAGCGGCTGGTTTCAGTCTTGGAAATTCACCTTTCTGTTGGCTCCAGATGCCAGGGTGTCCACAAGCATGATGCCAGTGGAGCGGGTGTCTGCGAAGGTTCCTCCTGGGGCTGTAGGTGGCTGTCATCATTTCACCGAGTGCTCCTGTGAGCTCTTTGTGTACTTAAAGGCAGGAGCAGGAGACAGCAAGTGCCCAGGTGGGAAGACAAGCTCTGGTCTGAGTTGGTTCTTTTTCGTTGGTACTGGAAATGGAACCCAGCACCTTGCTCATGCTTCTCACAAGTTCTTTCTGAACCTCACCTGGGCACCAGCTGCTTTTTACAAGGGCATTAGTCCCTTCCTGGAGGTCCCACTCTACTAATGGAGGTCCCACTCTACTAATGGAGGTCCCCTCAAAGGCCTCTCCTCCAGTTACCATCACACTTGGGGTAGGGCTTATCGATGTGAATTGAGAAGGGCCCAGTTGAGCCCACAGTGTAGGCATGCGTCGGTGACCCACTGACATCTTGTAGTGAGGGCTGAGGGTAGAGGAGAGAACTGTAAAGGTGTGAGGTCTGAGTGGTTGTGTCAGTCCCTCCAGTGGACTTCTGGTAGTTTGATAGAGACTGAATCCTAGGCAAGTTGCTGACATTTCCAGGGCGCTCTCGCTGATCTCATGCAAGCCTGGTGCGACAGGCTCGGAGCCAGAGCTGCAGACATGACAAAGGGCCGTCTTTTAGCAATGTCTCTTGGGGCATTGCTCTCGGGGCTAAAGGAAAATGGCAGATCAGAGGCAGCAAAGGAGTTTACCCAGTGGACACCAGGTTCCCTGCCTTTGCCTGGAAGCGAGTGCTTCCTGGGCCCAGTGTCTATCTGTCTTTTGGCTCCTCTCCTTCACCTCCATTATTATGTGGTTTAACAGCATGCATCAAAGTTACTGTTTTATCAAAAAGAGATGAAAAAGTCCTCATGGTCTTGGGTAAATATAATCATGCTTTTATTTAAAGCTCTCTAAATGAATTCACCTCATTTTTGAACTAGTATGCAGAGATTATATCTATGCTTTGAATCTTAACGATCTAGAACATAAAAACACCTTAGCCACATGCCCTTTTCCAGCAGCAGAAGGTACTCCTGAACTATGGAGACTGATAGAATTTTTTAATTAGTGGGACAAAAGTTTCAGAAATAACTAATAGAAATGCATCCTTCTAAAAATCAGTCTAACAGATGAGTACATTTATTGAGTAAAATGAAACTGAGACAGTGAGAAGCACTGGAATCAAGAATCAGCTGGGCTGGGGAGATAGCTCAGCAATCTAAGCACCTGCCCTGCAAGTACAAGGACCTGAGTTGGATCCTCAGTACCACTTGCTGTGCCAGCCCCAGAGCCCCAGGCATGCTGTGCCAGTCCTGAAACTGGGCTTGGTGGTGCATGGCTATATCTCAGTGCTGGGGAGGCTGAGATAGGAGGATCACTATGAATCTGAACTGTGTAGCTAGACCCTATATCGAACAGACAAACAAAAAAAAGCCCACTACTCCACACTAGGCCTTCACTGAGTTGAGTGTGAGGAACAGCTGAAGTCATCTCAGATTTTCCATTTGTCTTCTTTTTTTTTTTTTCCATTTTTTTTTCCTTTTTTTTTTTTTTTTTCCCATTTGTCTTCTGCAGCTCGATATTCTCAGTATGTCCAGTGGGTTGGGGATGTAGCTCAGTGGTAGAGCACTTGTCCACATGTGTGAGGTTCTGGGTTCAATCCCCACGACTGGGACTGCAAAAAACAAACAAACAAACAAACAAAAACTAATATTTAGGTTTAGCAAAACTAGACTAGCAGATATCACTAATATTTGCTTTTTGTATACTATCTTGGAAAAGTAGCAATACTCAGTCAATCTGTGACCCCTTAAAGAAAATTATAATAACAAAACAGTGAACCTAAAAAGGTATTTTAAGACAAGCTGAAGTAGAACAAACAAAGGGAAAGATGAAGGAGGGAAGCCTGCCTGGGTGGCTTGGAAACACCACTTGAGCAAAATGTTGTCCTGTGGGCTCCTGAGAAACGAGGCTACCAAAGAAAAATGGTAGACTAAGGGAACAGCTAAGACCTTCTGCAAGCTTGTCAGGATGACTGCGAGTCTAAGAGCCATGGTTTACATGGTCCTGAATGCTTACCTGTGGTAGAGACCTCAAGGTTTTAGCGTCGGGTGTGGCTCCTGGTAGAGCACTTGTCTGGCCTGTGTGAGGCGCGGGGTATGATCCCAGCACTGAAAAAAAAAAAAAAAAAAAAAAATTAAAGTGAATTCAAGGTTGAAGTACTTGAATTCTGCCACTTAGGGTAGAGATCAAGGGAACACGTGGACAAGGAGTGACAGGCAAATGGGAAGCAAGGCTGAGTTGGAACTAAAACCAGCTCATCGCTGGCCAGGAGACCTCTGGCTTTCTGTCCCCTGTGGGAGGTGAAGCTTCTTTTCTGTCCTCCCTTAGCTGTCTCCCAAAGAGACCAAGTCAAGAGAACTTTATTGCATGGATTCAAGAGAAGAAAAAGACCGTGTGGAGTCTGGATTCCTTCTTTTAAAGCCCTGGGATTCCACTAACTACTCTAACGAGCTTGGTAAATGAACAATCAGATGAATAATTCTTCCTGTTGCAGTGAACTTGGAACAGAATGAAAGGATAGATGTGAAGGCAGAAGAGTTTCCTCCCCTCTGGGCAGAGATGGAATCATGAGAAGAAGAAACTTAATATTCCTCTTGCTTCCACACTGCAGTGTAATCCCCGGCAGTCACAGTGTCTGAAGAGAAAGAGTGCTGGGAGAAACTCCTGCCACCCCAGACTGATATTTACTAAGTCCTAGAGCATGATTTTTAAAAAGTTAATTAAAATTGCGATGGTGAGTAAGATCAGCACTGATCAGCACAACAGTCTTTGTGCCTTGCTTTACTGGGGCATCTGGTGGCCAAGCCTGGGTTGAAAATAGATTTTCTCTCTGTGTCTGGTTTTGCTTTTATATAATAAAGGGAATCTCGCATTTCAGAGTTGAATATTATGTCTTGTAACAGGCCAGCATTCAACAGAAACAACTAGGAACAAATAAATAAATTACAAGCATCCTATTTTAAAGGAAAGTGGAGAAAGCAATGAGAAAGAAAAAATATTTCTGCAGTGGGAGAAACCCTTCCTAGGTATACTGGGGAATACTAATTTCTTCACAGTAGAGGGAAAAGAAGGAGGAAGGATATTTACTGGTTCTGGGTGTGGGTTGAGGATCAGGCTTGGTCCAAGAAGAGTTATTTTCAGGGAGAGAGAAGCTAGCAGAGTTTTTGGCAATCAAATGGAACTGTCTTAATGGATTGGAAACAAGAAGATCCACTTTTCCCATGAGATTTTTGCCTAATTCTGGAGCAGTGCAGAGGCAGACTTAGTCTTGGGTGTTTATGAGACAAAGTCTTGCTAGAAGCAGGGTCCTATAGCCAATGCACAAACAAGTTTCCTCAAAACAGTTGTCAGATTTTGAACCCATCAGTATAGCAGCTTAGGGGTAAACTCTGAACAGTAGAACTTGTACAGTGGAGAGATGAACCCACCAAGCTCTTACTGACAGTAGCTGCAGGGTTAGATAAAAAAAGAGGTCAACTGAGTAATGGTCGCAGCCCTTCCCTAAGTCACTTAATCTCTGGTTGGGTTGAGTCCACCCTCTTAGAGGGGAAATATTTCCTGGTGGAAGGCATCCTTTGGAAAAGCTGCAATTCAGTCAGTGTCCAGCAAACAATCAAAGTTACACATATGCACTTAGGCAGGGGACTGTCTAATAATCAAGTGGAAAAAATAATGAGGATACAATCACAAGTGATCCATGTACTGGAATTAGCAGTGATTTGAAATGACTGGAGAAAATGGTGGAGAAAATGATGATAATTTCAATGCAAAATTGGACTCTCGAAGCTACAGAACTGAAAAACACATCTGAAATTAATTTATTGGATGACCCTGACATCAGACTGGACATGATACAGAAGAATTAGTAAGCTAATGCTGTAGGAAATGACTTAAAGCAAAGTTCAAAGAGAAGAGAGAATGGAAAGCACAAAACAGAGTACAGGAGGCATGGATAAAAATGTCCGAAAGATCTAATAGATGTATAATTGGAGTTCTGGGAGAATAGGAGAATTGGAGAAGAATCAGTATTTGAAGGAGTAATAGCTGAGAGTTTTCCAAAACTGTTAAGAAATATCAACTCATAGTTTCAGATTCTTCCTAAACCCCAAACAATATACAAAACCCTATATAAGAAAGAGCATTCTAGTGAAACTGTTGAAAATCAGACACAAGATTCTTAAAATCTGCTGGAAAAAGAAGATACTATTTTATTTATTTATCTTTTTTTTTTTTTTTTTTCAGTACTGGGGATTGAACTTGGGACCTTGTTCTTGCAGACACTTATGCCACTGAGAGAGACAGACAGAGACAAACAGACTGGGAGTTGAACCCAGAGCATTAAGCTACATCTCTTTCTTATTTTTTCATACAGAGTTTCACTAGGTCACTAAATTCTAGATTGCCCAGGCTGGGCTTGAATTTACCTCAGCTTCTCAGAATGCTGAGATTTCAGGAATGTGCAGCCAGGCCCATCTCAAAGTCTGACTTATCCAAATTTGAGCACTTATGGATAGTGAAATGGCACCTTCAAGGTGCTTCCATAAGATAAGGGGAAAGCCTGGGCCACCTCCCTCGTCGTTCCTCTTTTCTTACTCCTAAAGTAGGCATCACCAATCTCTTTGGAATTATGTACTTCGAAGAACTTTGGAGATTTGCTTCATGGGTTTTTCACTTTCATTCTATACACATACTTTTTAGATTTCCTAATCCTCAAGATTTCCACTGCGTCCCAGAGCTTCCCACTGGTATAATGTTGGCTTCTCCCCTAATCTCCCATTGGAAGTAGTTATAAACCAGGTAACATGACACATCATGTGAGTAAACTGTTGTAATAAAATGTGAACATAAGAAGAGAGAATATGTGACCAGCTCTAGCAAGAGGAACCGTGATAACAACTGTATCATATGTGTACAGTGCTTGCCAAGATGTGGGGTGAAATTGTGATTCAAAATTTATTTTTACATTTAATGTGGCCCATGACACCAGAAAGCAAAACAACCAAGTAGTTGAATTACCTGACAACCAAATTAAATGTTTTGAGCTTATATCTGTCAGGTGGGCAGACTATCTAAGTGGACAAAGAGGATGAGCATCTGGCCAAGAAGCTCATGAAAGGGCACTCGACAGCACTGGCTACAGAGAAACACAGGACATTTCCATTATGACAGCTGCAATAAACAGAAACACAGAAAAGAGCACAGAATGCAGAACCCTCACGCAGTGCTGGTGGGAACAGAAAATGGTGCCCTTAGTGACACGTGCAGTGCTGCAGTGACTTGGGGTGATAGAAGGAAGCGATAATGGTGCTGTCCTGTTGGACCAGGTTCTGGCCCGTCGCATATCATCAAGTGGTTCTGTGATGTTTGGCAATGTGATGGATACTTTTAGTGAAACTAGTAATATGTCAGTAATCAGGGATTCAATTCTCTCTCAACGTGAGAATTATAGGGAGAGTGTTTTGTTTTTAATGCCAGTATCTGAGCCTCTGAATTCCTATTTGCTTGACATGGAATGGGATTAGTGGAGTTTTTTGTGATTTAATTCCCAGGAGATCCTGGCTGTGTGGCCAAGGTGGAGGTATGCTGCCATCCCCAGTTAAATCCACCACAGAGGTTTAGCATGGAGGCAGAGAAGGTCTTGGGATAGGAGGCAGGAGACCTGGCTTTTATAGCCTCAGCTCACCTCTTGTAATTGTGTCTTTCAAGCAAGTTGTTTTTCCGCCTGTGCTGTATTCTCTTCGTCTGTGCATGGGGCTACGTATGCCTCACATCGTGTATATGGCACCCCAGGGCCTGATGTCTGGGACATTCACTGCTCTTGTCATATTTTGGTTACTTTCTTCCTTTTCTTTTGCTGCACAGCTTTACTCCAGAGGGGCTCAGTCCTTGGTGGCTGCCTTCCTCATGGCGGCCAGCACATTCTCAGCTCCTTATGCTACCTCTTGGTGTGTCCCCACCCTTTTCTTGATGAACTTGAGGGCGCGTTTGTCCCTGGAGACCCTGAGCAGCTCCGTGACATGCTGCTCATAGGGGGCGAAGCCGCACACCTCCTGGATCATGTCCTGCAGGAACTTGGTGTGTTTGGTGAGGCGCCCATGGCGGTGGCTGTGCCTCAGTTTGCTCACATTCTTAGTCACGTCGTGACCCTTGTTGAGGCCCACTGCCCTGGGACAGTGGAGGGCCACGGCTACTGTTCTTCAGTGGTTGCTGTGGTGAAAGGCTCCTTGCTTTTTTTTCCAATGAAATATGGGAGTTTATTAAAAGTCACCTCAGATTTCTCTGGGTTTTGACATTTATTCTTCAATTAAACCACATCTGTTTTTTGTCCCTCATCTATGTTTCAGTCCCATTGGGCTTAAAGTAAATGTTGTTTTCTGATACCTGCCAGAATTAATGGTTCATAGATTTTAATGAGGCAATACCAAATGCTATTAACAGCCACATCTGGAGGTAAGTGTAAGTTGTTACTCATTAATAATTATACTGATCCTGCTCATAAATCACAAAATGAGTAATAATAATTAATTGAATATTTTTAGAATGTCAGATAGAGTTCTTAGCTGTGCTTTCTATTGGGTAGGCCCAGAAGAGTTCCTTGGCTCATAATAGAAAAATGGACTGCTCTCAGATTACACTTTTTTTTTTTTTTTTTGCATAACTGGTGATTGAACTCAGGACCTTGCACTTGCCAGGAAGGCCCTCAACTATCTCCCTGGCACCAGATTACACATTTTGTATCTGATTTCCTCCATAATAAAAAAGGAAGGTGAGGAGGTGATGTTGGTAACATTCATATCTGAGTGGACTTCACAGACCTCTAGTACCATGGCCTGGGAGAGAGCTGGGGTCACTATCCCTGGTGATGTGGCAGTGCTGAATCACCCAGCAGCTGGAGGAAGGACGTCTTGGAGGCAGGACAGATCCCCTGTGCTCCTGCGTGCCTGCCGTGCCCATCCCTTGGGTCTGGCCAGGGCCTGCATTTCTGCACTGCCTGCAGCCTCCCAGCTCTGATACAGTTCACCCATGGCTGCACTTTGCATGGCAGACAGAAGATGTGCGTTCTGTGTGCCACCACTCTCTGCCCCTTCCTTGAGGGGCACGGTCCTTCCCGTGCTCCAGTGATCAAGTTCAAGACTGAGCTTCCATGTTCTCATGTTGCTGTGCCTCCCAACTGGCATGCCTGGACTTCGGACCAGCATGATCCATTGGCCAATGGTGAGGGCCAGAGAGAATGCCTCAGGGGTTCTCAGCCCCTTGGTTCCAGTTGTCTGTCGTGCAGGAAGAGATTTTTAGGCAAATGGTATCGTGGGGCCTTAGAAGTTATCTTTCCAGCTCTGCTGATCTAGAGCAGCCGTACAAAGGCTGCTAGGCACCTGGCACACACAGGTCTCTCTGTTGCAGGCCCCTGAACATGTGGAGCTGAACTGCGCATGCCCTGACTGGGGAAGCCACACTTTTCAGAGTAGTCTGGCCTATACAGAGATGAGATAGGGAGCCCCAGGAAGTCTGCCATGGTCAGGTGTGTAGGCAGGGGCAGAGGCAGGCTTAGGAAGAGTTTTCTAGAGATGCATTTTGGAGGAGGGAGTAGGAATTATGTGAGCTGGCCTGTGAGATTATTCCTGGCTGCACGAACTTGCTGAGTAAAGGCAAGAGGATGTTATAAAGCTGTGTCTAAGCAACCGTGGCCAGTTTAAGAGGGAGGTGCTAACTATCACCGGGGCTGGAGAACCCAGTGTGGATGGCCTCAAGTGCATCCTTTAAAAAAAAAAAGCCACATGGGACCCGGCGGGATGGCTCAGTGGTCTGGAGCGCCTGCTTGGGAAAGCTTGGGTGGCTTTAGGGACCGCAGTTCGATCGCCGGCACCACATGCTGCGCCAGCCCTGCCGTCGGGGCGGGCTGAGCCGGCCATAAAAAAATGAGTGAATAAACAAACAAAGGTTCTGAAACAATAAATACATAAATAAAATAAAATAAAAAATTATTTAAAAATAAATAAATAAATAAAGCCACATGCATTTAAAACACAGCAATAATCCTGAGTCACTCATTCTCCTTCAAATGCCTCCCTAAGTGGCAGATTCCCTACAACAACCCCTCCCCCTTATTTTCTTTAAACAGAAAATTTGTCTTAGGTTAACATGAATGTTTGAAAAAACAAACCCGAGCTGCTTTAAATACCAAAATCTGTTTAAATAACACAGAGTTTGTGACAGGGGTTGACAAAGCCAGGAAGTTCAAAGCTCCACAGCAAGCACATTGTATTGAGTTCTGCTGTTGTTGGCACCACTGAGCCTGGATCAGGTCCTGGTGTTTGTTACAGTCTGCAGTCCGCATGCGCCTTTTCCTCAAGCAGCAAGGCTTTAGCTTCTCTGGGAAAGATCTGTGCACTGTACAGAATGCTTTCAAAGGCAAGAACAGCAATGTGGAGTAATGGCTGCTTATTATATCTTTTGAATGGTAAGGTCAAAGAGTGATGCTAAGTCTTGGAAGTTTAGGGGCAGTTTTTTGTCATTTTAAAAGCTTTTTTTTTTTTTTTTTTTTGAGACAGGGTATTGTTATGTAGTTCAAGCTGCCCTCAAACTCACAGCCATCCTCCTGCCTCAGCACCTTCTCCCTCTAGTGCATAGGTTCTCAATCTGTGGGTTATGACCCCAGCGGGGGTTGAATGACCAAAACATAGGGGTCACCTAAAGCCATTGGAAAATGTTATTTATTTGGAGTTACAGTTTTGAAGTAGTCACCAAAATTATTTTTTGGTTTGGGGTCACCGCAACATGAGGAACTGTATTGCAGGGTCACAGCATTACGGCATTACAGCATTAGAAAGGTTGAGAACCACTGTTCTAGTGTTCTAGTGAGAACCATGCCCAACTTAAAAGCTTTAAAAAAAGAGTTTGCACTTTCATTGAAATTTTTGAAGGATGAAATTTAATTTGCCTCAGAGACTGTTGTGTCTTTGTGTTGTTGTGTGAAGGGCAGTTGTGACCCTCTGTGATTACCCAGGGTAGCTCACTGGAGCAGAGCCCTTGAGTACTTGGTCCCAACACTCAGGGAGGGACCGCTGGCAGCTTGGTTTTATCCTATCACCATGGGGACGGGAGGCCCTGAGATGGTCTCTGTTGCTCAGCTGGTGGATTGCTTGGTGCAGTACGAGGCCGAGCGGTGGGTTGGTGGTGGGCCACATAACATGGCGACAGAGCTGTGACATGCGCAGCCCATGCTCTCAGGTCCAGGACAAGTAAAGCAGGGAGATAGTTCCCTTTTGAGACCCATCTACCAAGGCGTCCGTGTGGAGTTGGCTCTGGAGGGGCGGCTGGCAGTGGAGCGGGATGTGTGGTGATACTGAGGTCCTAGGTGTTGGCTGCAGGTCCAGAAGTACCAGGTGCAGGTGGAAGATGAGGGTGGAGGGTAGCACACCAAGAGGAAATCTGATGCAGTGTCCTGACCTGCAGACTGTTTGCCTCTGGTGTTAGGGTGCAGTGAGAAAGGAGGGGGAGTGGCCCCCCACCATCCCCCTCAGGGCTAGTACCTGAGGGCGAGCATTGCATGCTATGATCAGAATGCCCCTCCTAACACATGTTGACCTTACTAAGGCTGGTGACCTTTAGGAGGTGATTATATCCAAAGGCTCTGCTCTCATGAATCCATGAGTGCTATTATCCTGGGACTCAGTTATCATGGGACCGGGTTCTTAATAAACAGCATGAGCTCAGCCCAGCTCCCTCCCTGTTTGGTGCAAGCGCAGCTGCCCTCCCTCTGTGATAGTTGAGAGCCCCCTCCATGTGCTGGTGCTGGGCTCTCCTCCCTCCCGATGGCCCCCACAGTTATCGGTTACCCAGGCTGCAGTAGCAGGAAAGGGACTCAGACACGAAGGAAGGCCCTGCTTCAGACAGATGCCACAGTCAGTGCATTCCTGTAGCCAGTGCTTGGCAAACAGCAGCCGAATGGCAGGGAGTCTCTTCCTGGGACAGACAGGAACTGAAAGCCAAGATAGAGTCTATGCCTATGTGTTTGGGGAGAATTCTTTCCTGTGATCAGTTTGACATTTGGTGGTCTTGTCCTCAGCTGGGAGTAGGGAGTTACAGTTATGCTTCTTGTCACTTACCCACACATGTACATGCCAGTGCATTCCTGTGTAACCCTCCAGGGCACACAGATCCCCAAGATGCTTCTGTTTTTATTTTTATTTTTTAATTTTATTTATTTATTTTTTGTGGGACTGGGGTTCAAACTCACGACTGTGCACTTGCCAGGCAGGCACTTGTGCCTCGGAGCTATCTCCCCAGCCCCAATGCTTCTGTTTTTGTTTTGTTTTTTCTTTTTTAAAGAATTATTTATTTACTTATTTTTTTTCTTGTTTCACAACTTTTGTTTGTTTGTTTATTTATTTATTTTTATGGCTGGCTCAGCCTGCCGTGAGGGCAGGGCTGGCGCAGCATGTGGCACCGGGGATCGAACTGCGGTCCCTGTAGCCGCCTAAGCTTTCCTAAGCAGGCGCTTTAGACCACTGAGCCATCCTGCCGGGACTCCCCCAGTACTTCTGGTTTTTTTTTTTTTTTTTTTTTTTTTTTTTTT
>PVJA010017918.1:0-30032 GCA_004027025.1 Myocastor coypus | reverse complement strand
GCTGGGATTATGGGCGTGAGCCACCATGCTCGGCAATGCTTCTATTTTTAAATGCTTGTTTTGTGCTCAACAAGGAGAGATCTTGTTTCATTGCTGGACACTTAAGTTCCTATGTGTGTTTCAGAGCAAACCATGAGCTCTCAAGTGCATAAAGAACCTGTCCGTCAGGGCTGGCTCTGAACAAGTGAAAAAGAAGCCGCCTCGACTCCGTGCTTGTCTGTGTGTCCTCTGGGATAGGAAGTGGCTTCTGTTCTTCCCAGCCTTTGGGTTAATTTCTGTGTCTCTGAGCCCGGGCATTGACATCTGGAAAGGGCAGTCAGACTTGGGAAAAGATCAGTGATTAATACATGCAAGAGTAGGAGCCTGTGGCTCCTTTACATGGATGGGAGCCACGCCCTGGGAGCACAGGTCAAGAGCTTGGGCAGGGTACCTGGTTATGCAACACAGCCCCTGGGGTAGGCTGACTTTATGAAGAGTAGAGGTCTGTTCAGCTGTCAGCTCTGAGGTTCCAGTACCAGGCTGTAGTACTGGCTCAGCTCTGGTGCCAGCCTTCTTAGTTGCAGAGTTTCAGGTGGCACCTAATTCCACCTAGCAGAGACAGAGTGTATACGTGTACTTTCTCTCCCTCTCCTCAGAAAACAACCTGGCTCAATCACAGGGGCTCCACTCTGGGCCTTACCCCCTTTTATCTCATAAAGGCCTTGCTTTTATTTATTTGTTTTCGTGGAACTGGGGATCAAACTCAGGACATTGCACTTGCCAGGCAGGCACTTATGCCCCTGAGCTATCTCCCCAGCCCCTAAGGCCTTGCTTTTATTTTTTTTTTAAATTTTATTTATTATTCTTTTTCTTGTTTCAGAACCCTTGTTTGTTCATTCACTCATTTTTTTTTTTATGGCTGGCTCAGCCCTCCCTGAGGGCAGGGCTGGCGCAGCATGTGGTGCCGGGGATCGAACCGCAGTCCCTGAAGCAGCCCAAGCTTTCCCAAGCAGGCGCTTTAGACCACTGAGCCATCCCGCCGGGCCCCAGGCCTTGCTTTTAAGTAACAGCATTTAATTAACTTTCTGCTGTCCCAGCACCACTAATGTGTGATTTTGGGGATTACAGTCTGCCTTGGGGTTGGAGGGGGAAACCACACTGAAATCAGCAGTTCCTGAGGAGGCACCGTTCCAGAGGAGTCTCCTCAGCCTTGAAGGCTTAGGAATTTGGGAAAAAAATGGATTCCTTATCATGTTGATATTTCTTATTAAAATTAATTAATTTTAAAAAATGGGGGCCAAGGAGATAGCTCTGTGGCAAAAGTGCCTGCCTGGCAAGTGGAAGGTCCTGAGTTTGAACCCCGGTCCCGCAAAAAGAAAAAAAGTACATGGGCCCAGCAGGATGGCTCAGTGGTCTAAAGCGCCTGCTTAGGAAAGCTTAGGCGGCTGCAGAGACCTCTGTTCGATACCCTACACCACATGCTGCACTAGCCCTGCCCTCAGGGCAGGTTGAGCCGGCCATAAAAATAAATAAATAAGCAAACAAAAGTTCTGAAACAAGAAAAAATTAAATTAAATTAAAAATTCTTAAAAAAAATAAAATAAATGGATTCCTTTGCTTTCTCTCTGCCCCAGTTAACATAAGCATGAGATTGATGCTCGTAAGCGTTTCTGAGTGGACAGTCGTGGGCATTAAGTGTGCACACTGCTGTGCAGCCATCCCTACCCTCCACCCCCATAAACATTTCTTCTTTTTATTTATTTATTTATTTATTTATTTATTTCTTATTTCAGAACCTTTGTTTGTTTATTCACTCATTTTTATGGCTGGCTCAGCCCGCCCTGAGGGCAGGGCTGGCGCAGCATGTGGTGCCAGGGATGGAACCGTGGTCCCTGAAGCCGCCCAAGCTTTCCCAAGCAGGTGCTTTAGACCACTGAGCCATCCCACCGGGCCCCAACATTTTTTCTTCCTGAACTGAAACTCTGTACCCGTCAATCCTCATTTCCCCTCCTGCTCCTCAGGCCAGTAGCCGCCAAGCTGCTCTGTGTCGAGCAGGACAGCAAGCTGCCGACCTGAGTAGACTCAACCCTTGGGTCCCTCTGCAGCTGGCTTATGGGACTTAGCATGAAGTCTTGGGGGTGCATCTGTGCCAAGGCAGCATCAGAATGTCCTCCCTGTGCAGGCTGGAGAGAGTACCCCATTGCTGGCACACCGCGCTGTTTCTCCATTCCCCTGAGGGCTCTCCCGACTGACCGCCTCAGACACCAGTTGGAGTCTGTGCTTCTGGTGGACTTTTTTTTTTCCCCAGACAGGATCTCAGTATGCATCCAAGGCTGGCCTTGAACTCACTATGGAGCTCAGGCTGGCCTCAGACTCTAGGAGCCTCCCCAGTGCTGGGATTACAAGTGTGCCCCTCCCCTGGCTCTAGTACCATCTTTTTTTTTGGGGGGGGACCAGGGTTTGAACTCACAACCTTGCACTTGTCAGGTAGGCACTCGTGCCAGGGAGCTATCTCCCCAGCCCCTCTAGTGCCATCTTTTTATGTAAGCTGCTTGAAGCTTTGGTCCCTTTCTAGGATTACTGGCTGTGAGAGAAAGCTAAGAAACAGTCAAGGCCTTGGTTCTACTTCCAGCTACCACAGACCAGCAGGGTCCCCGGAGCGTGTCACACAACATCTCTGGGCCACAGCCTCCCTCCCACATCTCTGGTTCTGCCCCAGGTGATCGTGAGGGGGACTCAGTGTATTCAGACTTGGAGCACACAGCCACTCCTGGCTTCTGATTCTTCCTCAGTGGTGACTGGACATGACACTGGTGCTTGGCCTGTTCCCAAGCAGCCCTGAAGGCCCATGGTACACCGAGTCTGTCACTAGCTGGCTGTGGTAGTGCACACCTACATTCTGGGCTCCAGGGGGCCGAGGCAGGAAGAGTCACAAATTCAAACCCAGCCTGAGCAGTTTAGCAACTGAGTGAGCCCCTAGTCTCAAGGTGAAAAATATACTGGGGTGCAGCTCAGCGAGATTACCGAGGATTTGGCCCTCGATTCCCAAAAAGGAAGAAAGGCATCACTCTTCTGGACGTGAGCGTGGTCCTTGCACATGGTGAGGGCAGTGTGTGGGAACAGTTTGTGTGTCCAGAAAGCCCACCTGGCCAGCTGCCCAGTAGCCACCCTTCTGCGAGAGCTCATCCCCAGCTGCTCATCCTTTCTGAGGAGGCTTTGTGAGGTGGGAGACAGTGAGGTGTCTGTGTGTGTGGACATGCCTACAGAGGGGAGCTGACTTGGAGGGCGACCGAGGGAGGAGCAAAGGACGAGCAGCACAGAGAAGCCAGGGCACCTTGGCTCCTGCTGAGCGGGTGTGGGAGACGGGGGTGGGGGCTGTCCCTGCTGGGCCTCCCTGGGCTCTGCAGGCTGAGAGCAAAGGGCTTTGCAGTGCGTTGGTGACAGAAGTCACATGCACCTGTATGTTAGTTTCAGCAACTGCCTCCACCAGCAGCCAGCCTGTTCATGTGGAAAGGAAGTATTGAAGAGGTTGGGGAGGGAGAAGAGGGAAGAAAAGGGATCGACGGAAGAGGGAGGTGTGTTATTAGTCCTCCACGCCCAGGGCACTCATTATGCCCTGCAAACATGCGCTAATAAAAGTTTGAGAAAATAGCTCAGAAGAAAGGCAGGCGGCTCCACAAGCATTTCCAGGGAGGAGCAGATGGCGAAAGCACCAGTGAGACTGCGAAATTCACCTTATTTTCAAAAAGTAAGAGCTGGTTTCTAAATTGCGAGACATGTTTTTCTTGGCAAGAATAATAGGAAGAAGCAGGCCAGCTGTCTGTCTCACAGCAGACCAGCTTCTTCTAACCTCAAGAAACTTGTGTAGGTGCAGGAGCGCAAACCCTGGCCGATGAGCTTCCTGCAGGAGAGGGGGACCCCACCTCACAGGCCACACTGGGTCATGGGTGAGGGGCAGGAAGCCAGGAGAGATGTCAGGCAAAGAAGGCCTCAGAGAGCTGATAAAAGGGAGCGCAAGATGCCAGGCGCAGGGCCACGGGCCTGTAATTCCAGCACTCAGGAAGCTGGAGCAGGAGGGTTGCCAGAGTTGGAGGCCGGCCTGGGCTATGTAGTCAGTTCAAGGCCAGTCTGAACTACAAAGCCAGGCCCTATCTCAAAAAATCCGAAAAGGGCAGCAGGAGCCAGGCAACTAAGGAGGTGGAGGTGGTGGTGGGTGTGGAACCAGCAACGGTGAGTTGGGCCTCCATGCAAATGACGTATCCCCCACGCCACCAGCGAGGCTGGCATCCACAAGGAGGCCACACCCTTTGTTATGGTTTATGTCTAGTTGCCCCCCCAAAGCCTCATGCAGTCATGGGGTGTGGCTTCTATAGATTGAGACTTGATTTGTGATCCCTGGGATTGTGTCTTAGTACTGATGGGATTATCAGTCTGAGTAGGGCTGGGACTATAGGTGTGGTCTAGGGTGGATATCCTAAGGCACAGAGCCTGATTGGAATATAAAGAGACAGAGAGACAGACTCAAGCTGTTGCTCTTGCTCTCTGCTGTCCTGTTTGGTTGGCTACCTTTGCCACCATTCTGTTGCTGTTTTGCCTCCATGAACTGGATGTTTTCTGCCCTGTTCCACTCAGTTCTCTTGGGCCAGCCGAATATGGACTAAAACCTCCACAAACTGTGAGCTAAATAAAATTTTCCTTCCTTCATTTTGAGTGTCAAGTATTTGTCCCAGCAATGAGTAAAAAGTAACTAAGACACCCTTTCCCCTCAGTTCTAAGAAACACATCTCCACTGACTCTACCCCAGGAAACACCCAGGGACCTGCAGAAGGAATAGGAGACTGCCAAGAGAGCTAACTTTAATCATGACTGATGACAAACAGAAGAGGAAAAAGATAATTAAGAGAATAAGAAAGAATGTGATAGAATGGGTGCCCATGAACTAAAACAGTGTTTCTCTAGATGGGGATGTTAGGAACTACAAAACCTAGAGGAGATGCCTTTTGGGAAAAAGTGCAAATGGAAAGTTTGTAACAAGTAGAGAAAAAAGACCCAACAGGGAGGTGGCTGCTAAAAGCTACTCCAACTAGGAGCTGCAGGTGCAGGGGCCTTCCAGTGAGGGGTGATTTTCATGTCCGGGTGGGCTTTACCCTCTCCAGGAGGGCGAGCAGGGAGCAGGTAAACTCCCTTGTGCTGTCAGCAAAGCTCTGTGCCGAAACCAGACTGCTGCCTGGCAAGACTTGCTCCACTTTCAGTAGTAGCTGCAGAGGTCCCAGGCAGACATTACATTTCAGAACAGAAAAAGGAAAGACAGATGCATTCATTATGGCTTTTTTCTTTTTTTAATCTTTTATTTGTTTATTTGGCACAGGGTCTTGGTACAAAGCTCAGACTCATAGTGATCGTCCTGTCTCAGCCTCCCCAGTGCTGGGATTACAGGCAGGCGCCACCATGCCTGGTCTCAGCGGCCAGCATGGCATGTGATACCAGGGACAGAACCCAGATCCTTGTGCTTGTCATGCATCCAGGTGCTTAGACCTGCTGAGCCATCTCCCCAGCCCCCCTCATGCCCTTTTAAGGCAGCTCACAACGCACTACCTAAGGATAGTTCTTTCACCTGTGCTCTCTGACCTGCCTTCTTGCCTCAGAGGACAATGTGCTGGTCTCTTGTGGCCAGGGCCCTTGCTGCAACTGAGCAAAGTGAGGCAAGCAGGAAGGCTGCACAGACATCAGAAAGGGAGGTGGATGGGTAAACTGCAAAGGCCCCCAAGTCTTTACCAGGTTTAGATGCTGAAGGTTCTGGGCTCATAGACCCCTCCCATGGTGGCAAATAAAAGCTGGTGAGTGGGGGAGGACAGACCCACTGAGCTCCTCCTCTCCCAGCTGTCCCCTTACCATGGTTTTCCCAGCTTGTAGAAGGGAGAGGCACCAGGACAGCGTGACGGGGCCCTGCAGGGGGGGGGTAGCTGACATTGTTGAGGACCACCCTTGAATGACCCTCATCCCGATATAGACTGCTTCCTAGAGCAAGGGTGACTTTTGTCTTTCTCACAGAAGCTGTTTGATCTGCAAATTGTAGAATTCTGGACACAAGACACAGCTTGTCCTGAGATGTTCCAGCAGAGACAAAGTTGAGCCTCTGCTTCCCACACGCCCTTCATGCTGAGATACAGAGGCACCTCTGGGGTCTGGATCCCATGACTGCCCCATTCCTAAGGCTTTGTGGGAATTCTGGGCTCTGGGAGACATAGGGATAATATCTTTCTCCTCTGCTGTCAACTGCTTGCAAATAATTAATGAGTGCACCACTGTCTTTCTCAGGCTTCTTAGAATACATGTCACAGAGAAGGAAAATGGGAAACTAGGAGAGGTGGGAGAGACGGTGCTGTATATCTTGAGACCTGGGGAACAGAGCAGCGAGCACACTGACCATGGAGGTGACCTCCACAGGAGACGGGCTGGAAATGGGCGTGGTGAACGCACCCTTCCGGGAAAGAGGTGGGGGAGGCATGGACTCTCTGACTAGGAGTCTGGAAATTGCATGATTCTTTGAGGTCCCCATCTCCTTTTCCATACCCTCATGTTGCTCAGAAGCCACACTGGTGCAGGGGACAAGCAGGGTGGCACCCTCTGGGGCACCAGGTGGGGAGGGATGGCTGGTGTTAGGGATCTGGAATGACAAGGTCTGCACTTGTAAGGAGTGACAGGTGACGAGAACCTTCTGTTGAAATCGTTTCTGCAGGTCCTCACGGCTGGGCTGTCGGTGCTGCTCTTTGACGTGGTCCTGACCAGTGCGGCGCTGGGATGGTGAGTGTCATGTGGAGAGGGAAGTGCAGGTGTGCTGCTGGGGTCAGGGGGGGGTTGCATAAATGTTGAGGAAGAGGTGTGTGTTGGGCGTATGTGCCCCTCCTGGTGCAAGCCCCATGCTAGTGAAGGCTTCTTTAAAAAAAAAAAAATCATACACTCTTGTGTTTAGAAGAGTATATATATATATATATATATATATATATATATATATATAACCTCCACAATCTTTATTTATTATATTTTAGGGAAGGGTCTGTAGGGTGTTCAGGATCTCACTACTAGATTGGACTCGTAGTGATCTATTTGTTTACAGCCTCCCAAGAGCTGGGATTACAGGTGCGCCACCACAGCTAGTCTCAGCTGCCATCTCAGCACACCCCCGGGGCAGGGCCAGCATGGCACACGCAGGAATCAAACCCTGGCTCCCGCATCTGCGTGCAGATGCTTTAATCTACTGAGCTCTTTGGCTGGCCCTCACCTCCACAGTCTTGCACACCACATGCAACCCAACAAATTTTAAACACTGGATCACCCCACATGTCCTGTACCCCATATCCAGCACACCTTCCAGCCACCTAGCCACACGAGAGAAGCCACTGTCTCTTGGTGTGGAGGGGCGTGGCTGTCCCAGGACCCCTTGAAGATTCCAAATTCCACAGATATTCAAATCCCTTTATAGTAAGTGAAGTATCAGCATGGCATAGAGGCATCTTCCTATAAGCTTTAAACCACCCTGCGATTACTCGTAATGTCTAATACAAAGTCCATACTGTACAAAGTGATTATGCTGTGTTGTATATGAAATAGTGAGAAAAACAGTCTGTACAGGTTCAGTAGAGTGTCAGTTTTTAAAAAGTCATATAGGAGTTTGGTTGAGTCTTCAGGTGTGGAATCTATGCATAAAGACAGTCGGCCCTGTATATGAGTGTGTGTCTGTGTGTGTGTGCTGTGTGACATGTGGACCTGTGTATAGCTATGCATACATGTCGTTGATGGAGAGAGCTCTGTCTGAGTTTCCTCTTCTTTGATCCTGCTATTCACTCGCTCTTGGACTAGCTCCAAGTGGTCCTTGTGTAGAATGCAGCTACCTGCTGTTGTGAAGACCGCACTTAGCACGAAGTGCTTTCAGTAGAGACCAGCGGAAGTGGGGGTGTGAACCATGGGGGTCCAGTGGAGAAGAACACGTGCAAAGGCCCCACAGTGGGTGCGAGCTTGGTGGCTCAAGGAACAGTGTTCCTGGAGCAGCGTGACCAGGAGCTGGGTTGTAGATGAATCTAGTGAGCAGTGACACTAGATGAGCTGGGAGAGTGGGGCGGGGTGGCCATGGAGGCCACCGTCAGGCAGCTTCACCTGGGTGAGCTGGAAGAGACTGGGAGGTTGGTGTGCACGAGCCCCACACGCCTGAAAACAATCCCCTGCCGGTGGAGAGTGGTGGGGAGGATGTAGGGAAGAGCAGAAGGCCACATGGCGTCGTGTTCCGGCCTCTGGGTGGATGGCTAGGGCACTCCGTCTGGACGACCTTCCTTGAAGGCTTCCCATGGGCCACTGACTGGTCATCCTCTAGGTCCAGGCAACCTCCCTGACCGTGCCTCATGCAAGGTCCTGAGCCTTTCCTGCCTCAGTGCTGATTGCCCTCCTGACAGCTCTGACCACAGTGCCCTCGCTGGTTGTCTTGCTACTTGGTGGAGTCTGCCGTCCACCCAGAGAGCCAGCAGGAGGGCATATTGTGGGGTGTGTAGGGCACTGCTGGTGAAAGGTGGCATTGGGGATGAGGTGGAACAGGTGGCACCACGGCAGGATGGCAGAGGCAGGGGTGGAGGCCTGACAGTGCCCAGGGTACACTGGACGTAGTCACTGAGACTTGTTGTCTGCAGTGGACACCAGAGGAAGCAGATGTGATAGTTGGGATGGTTCCCTGCTGACAAAGGCCACATAAGCTGAACAACACACTGGCAGCCTGTGATTTCACAAAGAGCATTTGGTCCACTAGTGTCACACGACGGGTGCTTCTTGCAGAGGCTTTACTGTGGCGGCAGTGCCCAGCTGTGACCACCATGCCAAGCTAGCCCTTCCCAGTGAGGCCGTGTGAAGGTGTTAATGAAGCGACCCTGTGCCTTCACCTCTGTATCACTCAGCTTTCCCAGGGCTGAGACAGGATGCCCAACAACCACGACTTAAAGTCAGGGGATGCGGTCCATGGCATCCGGCGCCAAGACAGAAGCTCCTGGTGGAGAAAACAGTCCACCTCACCACAGCCAAGAAACAGAGAGCAGGAGGCAGCCGGGGCACGAATGCACCTTGTAGGTCGCACCCGCCTCCTAGCAGTGCATTCAGCTGGGAGCCCATGAACGCAAGAGCCACGGATAAGCGCAGCATCACCCAGGAGCTGGTAACCTTCCGAGCACAGGACACTAGGGGAAGGCTTATGTCTAGACCTTCACCTCTGACTTCTGTACACCAGACTTTCCACAAAAGAGCTGAGCAAGAGAACTTGACCCTTTCCACATTACTAACATGCAAACCAGGGGTGGCCAAGAGTGTTAGTTTCTGTGTGCACAGGAGGCAAAGGTTAGGGAGGAACTTCTGGGGAGATCAAATGCTCTTGTCAGTGGCCAGCTTAAACTTGGTACGGAGCTACTTATGGATTATCAAATAACAGAGTAATGTGCTATTTGTAAGATATTTGAAACAATACACAAATATGCCAAGGATTTTGCCAGGTATTCCTTTGGCATGGGGCTGTTTAGAATATATAAACAACTCAGAAATATTAGAGCTTCAAAAATAAAAGACCCAGTCAAAATATAGGCAACTAAAATGAACAGACATTTCTCAAAAGAAGAAATAGAAATGGTCAGTAGAAACATGAAGAAATGTTCAACGTTGCTGGCTATTAGGGAAGCGTGACGGAAAATAACACCAGGATTTAGTGTTATTCCAGGAAAAGTGGCTGTCATCAAGGAATCAAATAATAACAAATACTAGTGAGGCTTTGGGGAAAAAATCTTACATTGCTGGTGAGAGTATAAAATGGTGCAACCACTGTGGAAATCAGTGTGGAGATGCCTCAAAAAGCTAAGAGCAGGCCGCAGAGGCACCGCAGCCCACTTCATACCATAGCCCGGCTGATGCAGGGCACACGGCTGCTGGGTGGCTTCCTGCGCTGGGTGCTGCTGGCTTCCAGCATCACACCACTCACCTGGGACCTGCCGGAACCCCGCAGCCACACAGGCAAGATTTGTGTGTGCCCGCGAGGCAACCTCTGGGCCACTGGTAAGTCCGAGGGGACCCTGTGAGCTCCCAGTGCTTTCCCAGCCCTCTGGCTGCTCCTATTGCCCGAGTAGGTGGGGGCCCAGCAAGAAAAAAGAAAAGACAAAAAAAAGCTAAGACTAGAGATTCAGTTTGAGCTTGCTATTCTCTTCTAGGCATCTTCCCAAAGGTGTTAAAGATTCTTTGTTCTTTTTGGCAGGACTGGGTCTTGAACTCATGACCTTGCATTTGCCAGGCAAATACTTGTGCCACAGAGCTATCTCCTGGGCCCCCTCAAAGGCCTTAAAGGAATTATACCATAGAAATGTACATGTGTCCATGTTTATAGCAGTGCAGTTCATAATGGGCAAATGTAGGAAGCAGCGTCTATGTTAATCAGCGATGAGTGGGTAAGGAGAGTGTGGTATGTTCTACAGTGGAGCGCTACCCTCCAGTGAGCCTACACTTGAGCCCTCGGTGGGGAAATGGATGTCCCTTGAGACCTTGAGACTGTAGTGTTAAGTGAAAGACACACAAGCTGTGTGTCCCTCCCTCCCGCTCTCCCTCTCTCTCTCTCTTTCTCTCAGTCTGTCTGTCTCTGTCTCATATATATTTGGTTGTCACAGGGTCTCACTACAAAGCTTGGATCATAATGATCCTCCTGTTTTCAGCCTCCCCAGCACTGGGATTATAGGCATGCACCACTGTACCTAGCTGCAGACTCTGTGACTGGCTCAGCCTGCCATGGGAGCGGGGCTGGCATGGCCTGTGGTGCCGAGGCTTAACTACAGTCACTGCACTTGCCTAAGCTTGCCTAAGTGGGTGCTTTAGTCCACTGAGCTATCTTGCTGGTCCCATGGCTTCTCTTATATAAGAAACTTAAGGTATAAATAAAGAACAGAATAAAAGATAAATAATAGGAAATAGGGAGACAGATTTTTTCCCCCAAAGGAGAAGGGGACCAAGAGACAGAGGGAAGAGAAAGGGTGAGAAAGGAGACAGAATGTGTTATATACATGCACCAACTCCACACAGGGAATGCCATCATTATAAACTATAAACATGTATTGAGTAAAGCATAAAAATTGAAGAAGGGCTGGTGAGGTAGCTCAGTGGACTAAGCACCTGCTTTGGCAAGTGCAGGGAGCAGGGTTCATTTCCCAGTCCCATCTGCTGCGCCAGCTGGCTCTGGGGCGTGCTGCGTGGGCAACCGAGTCTGGGTGTGAGGGCTCATACCTGTAATCCCAGTGTGGGGGAGGCTGAAAACAAGAGGATCACTAGGAGTCCAAGGTACATAGTGAGACCCTGTAACAAATGCATAAAGAGAAAGATACGGTAAGTAAAATATACAAATCTCTCTTTCTTCCCTCAGTAGCTTCTTGCGAGAATTAGCTGGGTTTATTGATGGTGAGAATGGTGTAGCACTTGGCTAGGATGTGTGTTTCAGGGAGAGGAGCTGGAGAGGAGGGGGAGGATCTGAGGGCCCAGCCGTGCTACGGGCTGCAGTCAAACAGCACGAGGCAAGGGAGATGAAAGTGATACAGGGAAGCTAACTCCAGACCTGACGGGGGTCAGATGTGCTCAGTTCTTGTCGAAGAGTGAATTCCTAAGGACACTGGAGGTTAAGAGCAGAGAGACTTGGGAGAGCAGGAGTAGCTAAGAGATAAGAGGGGTCCTGGAAGTGGTTGCCGCTGATGAGACCACTTCTCTAAGAAGGTTTCATCAAGCAAACTCATGAGGTGGGTGCAGAATCACAAAGTGAGTGCAGCGTTGCTCCAGCCATGATCAAGCAGTAGTATTACAAGTATAGCTGCTAGCTACGACTGATCCAGCAGAGAAGCAGGTCACAGCCAGGTACGTGGAAAGAGCAAAGGTGTTCAGGGCCAGGGTTGGTGTAGGTGCTCTGGTTGCCCACCTGGGTAACTGATGTCTGTTTGGACTTCCATGGACCAGACAATGCCAATTGTAGCATAATTCCGAGTCATTCCTCATCACTCAGGGGAGGCACGCAGGTCTGGTTGTTGCGTCTTTATCTTGAGGCCTGCTGTTGCTCAGGTCACCTGCGGTGATGGTTCCAACGTCTGTATCCTTTCCGCTGACTCCCTCAGCAGCCCAGTCCCTCTCTGACTGTGTGTTAATTGCTGTCCCGCTTAGCTTCCTGTGTTGGAACTGTCACAGGAACAGTGTGATTCATGCTAAGCTCTCACCTGGCCACCAGGCTGCTGGCCAAGCGGCAGCTTCGTTCCCTGTGGCCACGGGCTGCCTGCCCTGACCTAGTCACCAAAGCAGCAGGTTAGTGAGAGTGATTTATGTCATTATTGCTGTTTACTGATTGCTTGTCCTTTCCTTGATGAAAGGCAGGAGAAGCAGTCCAAGGGCCGCTTTCTGTGATGCCCCTCCCCCGCACTTCTGCTGTCCTCACCGGCTGATTGGTGCCCCACACAAAAGCACTGTGGCACTGGGGTGTGCACATGCTTTAGAATCACTTTTTAGATTTCTCGACCAGCGTGTGCAAAGAAAAAAGGAAAAAAAAACATGTCAGTGTCCAGCTTTGTCCAAGTGCAGCATGGTTCTAGAAGAAAAGTCAGTTTTCCCCATGCCTGGAATCAGAGTAATGGCTCACCCCTCTGTGTCCTTTATGTTTTTTCAAATTGTTACCCTGTGAATTGTCACCCAGTGACTGAGGACCTCAGTGGTGTCTGTGGGGACCAGCAGGGATGCCAGCAGCATCCTGTGTCTGCCAGGACTTCCTGAGGACAGTGCCCCTGAGTGTGGTCAGAGCCACAGAAAGGACACCAGGAGGAGATTCCTTAGGATAAGAGAGAGGGGCCTGAGGCCCTGTGGGATACTTCCTGGGGATGTCTAGGAGATAGACCTGCATCTTGTGTGGCCGTGGGTACAAGGGTCTCACTCAGTAAACAGACATTTACCACATGCCTAATATATGCCACAACTGATCTTAGCCGGAAGTCGAGTCACTTTCTCCATAGTGTCTACAGATGCTCACCTGAGGGCAGCTTATGTGGCTCTCAGAGAAAAGATTCCTAAACTCTCTCGGGAGTTGCTACTGGGACATTTCCTGCCCCAAGAAGAAAAATGGAAGGAAAAGAAAAATTAGGAAACAATCCTATACCTCCATTCATATTACCTCGTGACAACCCTCCATGCTATCCCCGTTAAACGTGAAGAAACTGAGGTTCAGGAGCGTCTCCCAGCCTTTCTTAGATGGCAGGTGATTAACTCAGGATTCAAACTCAGGCCTCTGCATGTCTAAAGCCTGTAATCTTCTAGCACGGGTTTGAGAAACACCATGGCTAAGCAGTGCGGACCAGATGTAAGGCTGCTCATCCAGGAGGTACAAGGGGAAATTGGCCTTACCGTTCCTCCTCCCACCAGAGGGATCTGCTTTGCGTTGCTGTAAGGAGTGACTGGAGAAGATCGCCATGGAAGGATAAGTTTATTTTTTTTATTTTTTATTTTTTTAAATTTATTTATTTTTTTTTTCTTGTTTCAGAACCTTTATTTATTCACTCATTCTATGGCTGGCTCAGCCCACCCCAAGGGCAGGGCTGGCGCAGCATGTGGTGCCGGGGATCGAACCGCGGTCCTTGAAGCCGCCCAAGCTTTCCCAAGCAGGCGCTTTAGATCACTGAACCATCCTGCCAGGCCCCAGGATAGGTTTATTTTGACTTGGCCTCCTTGCCTGTGGGCCAGTGATCAGGCAGCACCTCATGGCCAAAGCACGTAATAGGATATTCATTACCTCATGGTGGCCGGGAAGTGGGTGCTGGGTCCCCTAGTTCTGCCATGACCCAGCTTCCTCCCACTAGGTCTGACTGTGTAGCCCTTAAACTCACAGTGACCCTCCTGCTTCAGCCTCCAGGTGTCAGGATGACAGGTGTGCACCACCGCGTCTGGCTGTCAGCTCCATTTCTGTGGCCTACCAGTAGCACCACAGACTGGTCACCAAGCGTTTGGCACATGGGCCTTTGGAGGACGCTTACGCAAATCGCAGCAGTGATCATCTATAAAGAGCTGCCAGTGATTCCGCAGCAAATAACGGGACAAGTTGGTTCCAAGGCTTCTTCAGAGCCGAGCTGGTGGTGAAGATGTCCCGGGGGCACTGTGAGGGCAAACGTCTTAGGCTTTTCTGCCTGAGCTGTGTGTGATTCCATCAGTCATTTGTAACTGCTTGTCGAGTGGCAGCTGTAGGTGTGTGTGGAAGCCACTGAGAAGCGCAGGATACCATGTACCCTGAGTGAGGCACTCCTGGAAAGGGAAGTAAGGACAGCTTGTGGGGTGCACAGGACAGCAGGTGCTGAACGCGAGGGGGGAGAGCCGGACGGGGGCCTTGACACTGGTTCCACATGGGACCTCACAGGACGGGGAGGCTAAGCTAAGCCAAGGCTGAGGAGGGAGCCCAGAGCAGCGGGAGGAGCCATCTATGAGCCTCAGGATTCAATCTGGGGCTGGGGCCGGGGAGCTGATGCCAGGCTCCCTCTGTCCTGAGAAGCAATGACACAAACAATGGGCAGATGGACATCCCAAAACCTATCTGCCAAGCAAACACTTACCTCCTAGTATGTTCTTGAGACACTTGCCCACATTCTGTACCCTTAACCTTTAGCATGTTAGTTTCAATTCTTGACAGTGCTTTTCTTTCTTACACACAGAAGGTATGATATTTAAATTTAAAAAAATTATAGTAAAAGACACATTGCTGTGAAGCTTCCTCAAAATTGTCCTCTTTCAAACTTTATTAATTTATGTATGATATGGCCAGCTCAGCCTGCGCTGGGGGTGGGGTTGGCACAGCATGTGGTGCCAGGGATCGAACCATGGTCCCTGTGCTTGACTAAGCTTGCCTAAGCAGGCGTTTTAGACCTCTGAGTTATCTCACCGGCCCTCGCTCTCCTTTGAGACACCCTTACCTGCTGTATTTGCCACTTTCTCAGCAGCTCTGGGACTCCTCTATTGTGGGCTCAGTTGTCCTGACATGACTGTCTGAGGGAACTCATACGTTCACCCTTCTTGGTCATTTTGACTGGGGAGAGCTAGAGTCCCGTGGTGCCAGATCCAGGGGGTAAGGTGGGTGAGGACAGTGTCTTGTTTTCCTGGACTGTCTTTCTGTTGGCCGGCACACAGCAGCAGCATTCTCTGTTCTGTTTGGTTATGCCTGATGAGAACACTCATGAAAAAGGAGTTCTAGAAGTATGTAGAAGCTGGCCTGAACAGCTACGTTGATGATAACAAGATGCAACATGATAACTGTTGTTAGTTTCTTATCTTCTTTTAAAATTCAGTATCATTTTTATTTTTTCTTTAATATATAAAAAAGAAACTTGCAAGAACAATGGCATAAGTGTATTCAAAGTGAGCAGAAGTTTTTTTGTATGGGTGTGTATTTGGCATCATCACTCAGCTGGGACTCATAGTGATCCTCCTATTTCAGCCTCTCCAGCCCTGGCATTACATACAAGTGTGTGCCACCATGCCTGATCTTGGTGGCTGGCTTAGTGTACCTAGGGGCCAGAGCCAGCACTACACATGGTGCTGGGGATTGAACCCCTGTCCCTGCATTTGCCTAAGCAGGTGCTTAGTCCAAAGAGCTATCTTGTTGGCCCTTGAGTTGAGTAGAAGTATTTTGAGGGGGATTCATGGCAATGCATCTTTTATTTTAATAAGTTTTTCTTTAAAAAAAAATTTTAACATTAACTATTTTGTAAGCCCTCCCTGGCTGTATTTTGCAGTTTTAAAATGATCCAGAGAAACCCAGGTGTTAAACCAAGTGTGAGAAATGGGAGACAGCTCTCTAGAGACAAAACAGTGCAAGGCTGGAATGTTGGAGGGGTGCAGTCAGTGAGAGGCTGTGTCAGGCTGTGTCACATCCTGTGTGCTGCTCCAGGCGAAGCCCAAAGAAAATGGAGGGTGAGGCTCCGGTCCCCAAATCAAGGCAGCATCGTGTGTGATTATTGCAGAAAGAACCTTGGCTCTGGAATTTCCGGAGTTTTCAGACCTCTTGGGCTTAAGGATAGTGTATTTTCAGCCTCCAAGAATTTTCCAACCGCAGCATGAACCCGCCATAGGGGAGTGTCAGACTGTAGTTCTGACCTCTGTCTCCTACAGAGCTGGGTGCTTTGTCTGTGTGCTGGGTGTGTTCAGATGTGGCTGGGTGACTGTCTTAGGTCCCAGTTGAGGGTGGACTGGCCTTGTCTCAGACAGAAGTCCCAAAGGGCAGCTGCTTCGAGCCTGGTTTTTTGCATTTGCCTGTACAATTATTGTTGCTTGTGTTTCACTTTCCCAATTTTGAATTAGTCATCGCCATTTAGAAATCAAGTGATTTCCACACTCAGGTCCAGATTCCCAGATTCTCTGGGGAATGTGCAACAGCTGGGTATTCGTGTTGGGCCTGCACTTGCACATGGTGGGCAGGTGCTCGCCAGGTCAGCACAGTGCCAACACCCTGGTCACCCCTCATGGGGAACCTGGCCAGCTGCATCCTCGTCCCAATTTGTGGTTCACTTGTTTGTTCCATGCTGTGCTGGACTCTGAGGTAGAGACACAGAGGTAAAGTGAGTTCCTGCTTGCAGAGAGCATCGCACACACATCTTTGTCCCCTTCCTGGTAGGCAGCGGCTCCACTGCATGAAGCAGGCATCTAGAGTGGAGCTTCTTACCCTCTGACCATGGATATCTGGGGCCAGATAATTCTTCACTGTGGGGCTACTGTCCTGTGCCTTGTAGGATGGCCACGGGTGAAGCTGAGCCCCAGCTACTACACACAGCGTGGCATCCTCTGAGGCATAGTGGAAAATGTCTCAACATCGTGAAGGGTCCCTTGGGAGGGGGACAAAATCATCCCTGTCAGGAATCACTGATCTCATAGTTCATAGACACAATGAAAAAAACGCTGCTTAAAGCTTAAGCAAGATGCTCCAGAGTTGGCATTTGGCCCAGCTCAGGGGCTGAGTCACCCACTCTGGGCTTGGCTGAGAGTGCTGGTGGCCCTGACTGGCAGGTCTACAGGCAGGCCCATGCTGCACACAAAGCTGTAAGCGGGGGCTTGTGCACCTTTACATGGCATCTGACCCCGAGACCCAACTCAGCAACCAGCCTCCTGACACTGTCCCCACGCTGGTCACCAAGCAGGCGACGTTGGGCAGTTGTTGAAGTCTGTAATTAAAGGCAACTGCTCTCGTCTAGCCAGTTATTTTAATTATAAAGACAATCTATTTCAATCTTAGTCATTTTAATATCCATATTTGTATTTAATTATCAACTTTTTAATTAACAGAGTTTGCTGGTGTATACTGATGTTCATTCCCTCTATTTAGAAATCTCAGCACGGGAGGTTCAGCACTGAAAAGAGACTGGCATGAGCAGTGTCCCTGGCCAGTAGGACTGTCACCTGGCCTCCTCCCTGATTCCCTTGTGAAGCTGGAGAGCCACCTTTCTTTTAGGAATGGCCTAGCAGCAAGCCAGGAAAGGATGACCAAGGCACAGCTTCTGGGCTTGAGGACCACACACACAGTGGACGTCTCCTTTGCCCCGCCCACCATTCCTTGAATCTGCCATTGGTCACAGAGAGCTTCCCCACTCCAAAATACCTTTAGGATCACAGTGTCTGAAACTTATATTTTCCATTTGAATTCAAAATTCGAAAACCCTTTAAAATGCCATCTGACTCAGACCTTCTTGATAACTGTTGCTCGTGACCTCTCCAATTTTATGGTAGCTATAAGATGCCGAGTTGGCACCTGGCAAGGCCCTCTGGGAGCTGGAGTCAGGCAGATATGTTTTAGTGTCATTTAGAGGCTAGGTGGGACATGGGGCCCAAGTTTAATGATTCCTTTGTTCGTTTAGTAGTTCCTGAATGTTGCATTAGGGGATTCCTGCAGCCAGCAAGAAGGCATGGTCTCCACACTGTCTGTTGGGTTCCCTCAGAATTCATCTTTGAATGACTGCAATAATAAGTATAAAGTTGAGACATGGTACACTGCCTTGGTCCCCCGTAGAAGACAGAAGGGCTGGGGGGCCCTGAAATCGCCTTGGGGAAGAATTGTGCTGGTGTCTCTGGCCACTCATGCTGTGCAGTCTGATGTTGATGCCTTAGGTATATGGAGCATGTTCATTTCAGCAATGGTGGGGTGGGGAGATAGCTCCGTGGCACAAGTGCCTGCCTGGCAAGTGCAAGGTTGTGAGTTTGAACCCTGGTCCTGCAATTTAAAAAAAAAAAAAAGCAATGATGTGAATTACTAGATTTGTGAACGGTTCAGTTGGCTCTGACTTAAATAGCTGTAGTGATGTTAAGATTCCTGGACCCTGTGTCAGCCTCTCCTGCTATTTAGAAAACATCAGAGCCCGCCTCCCAGGCAGTCTTCATAGTCAGTGATCCAAGGCTTGCTTTTGTTTGTGTTCTCTGAGCTCCTTGGATGTTTCCTGAGGTAATTGCACTGAAGGAATGGAAAGCAAGGCCTTCATCCTAAGGACTCAGCATCATTCTCAGGCTATGGGAGGACACATGGCCGAGGCAGCCACCCTCTGCAGGACCCTCTCCCCAAAGATTAAGAAGGGCTGGCAGGAAGTGTATAAATGTTGAGTCCAGTCAGTTTGCAGAAGTAAAACCCTCTACTCTAAAGCCCTATGCAGCTGTTGCCTGGGGTGGGAGTAGCCCTGCACCTTGGGACCTAGAGAAGGCACCTGCATTCTTTCCCTAGTACTGGAGGAGCAGCCAATCAGCTTCGAAGGAAGAGCCAGGCCTTGAGGAGAGCCTGTGTGACCAAAGAATGGCTTCCCTTTCCACTCCTGTCCAGAAGAGAGAGGTGACAGAGCCCACCCACTTCACACAGATTCAGACAAGGACAAGCAGGCCCCCAACATGACACATGGGTTGTGTTTTCAGTGTGGTTTTTGGGAACATGGTGCACAGTTTCTCCCAGAATCAGTCTTGTCAGTGATGATGATAAGATAGGAGAGTCCTTGGAACTGCATGTGGGTCCAAGGGACACCAATTCAAGCTGCACTGTTGTGAGTGGAATAGAACTGATCTATGGATTCATAATTACAGTTTTCATAGGATTTTCATAGGAACAAGGAAGGAACATTGCGTCTTGGAGCTTAGGTTGCTCAGCATGCAACTCCCTCCCTGTGTTCTCGCCATCTCTGCTGGCAGTAGGATAAGGACACCTCCTGGCTTCCCTCAATGACCAGGTGCTCCTGGCCCAGTGCACAGAGGGAGGTCTTGGAGGCCACAAGCGTGTCCCCCATCTCCAGGGCAAGGAAGGAGTGAGTTTGTACTCTCTTGTCCCAGAAGGCAGGGCTTGACTTGCAGGTGAGAGTTTAAGACTCAGCTGTTGGGGCACTAAGGGAGAACCTCTTGATCAGTCCATAGGGCCAACCCAGTGCCCTTTAAGTGAAGATGCCATGGGACACACTCACCTAATGACAGAGCTGCTCACCAGTGACAGCCTGGCGTGCACGGCAGAACAGACCCCTCAGTGGACATCTTCAGGTCAAAAGCAGGCAGCCAACTGCCAGGGTCCACTGAGGAGTAGCTCTAGAAGTATAGATGGTTAGAAAATAATCACATTTTATCGTTTACTCATTATAGACACTGTTATAGTTTAGATCTAAAAAGTCCACGAGAGCTGGCCAAATAGCTTAGGAGATTAAAGTGCTTACAAGCAGGCACAGGGCTGGGGGTTCAATCCCTCGTCCTGCCATATTGGCCCCACCCCACCCCACCCCTGGTATGTGCTGAGATGGCAATTGAGACCTGGTGTGGTGATGCACGCCTGTAATCCCAGCTCTTGGGAGGCTGTAAACAGGTGGATCACTAGTAGTCCAGTCTAGTAGTGAGATCCTGAACACCCTGTAGACCCTTCCCTAAAAAAAGGAAGAAAAAGAAAAAAAAAAAATCCATCAAAAATCTCTTAATGTGGGGTCAGCAAGATGGCTCAGTGGTCTAAAGCACCGGCTTAGACAAGCTTACACAAGCTTAGGCAACCACAGGGACCATGGTTTGGTCCCTGGCACCTCATGCTGTGCCAGCCCCACTCCCAGGGCAGGCTGAGCTGGCCATAAAAGAAAGAAAATCTCTTAATGTGTTTGGAAGGGTCATGGGGCGGTTCAACCCTAGATTCAGTAACAGCCCGTGCTGCTGGGATGCACAGCCTGGCTGGTCCCAGGGGTGAGCTGGAGGGACCCGCGCCTGCCCGGGCTCCTTTCTCTTCTCCACCCACTTTGACCACGTGGCCTTGGAGCTGGCTGAATGTGGGCTGCACACCCTGCCACCGAGAGCCAAAGTAAGATGGGCCAATAGACACACGCCCAGAGGGGCGAGAGGGGCTGGCTGTGTCCACGTGCCCACACTCAGCCCTGACCTCGGGGGCCTGCGAGGTGGGGCTCCCCGGATCCCTGAATCCTGGCAGCCCTTTTAGGCCAGGACCAGGTCCCCTGAAGGTCACTCTGGATAACTTCTGTTGTCCTTCGTACCACTGGGTGTGAGTCAACACCAGGATCTGTTTGTACAATACGGTAACGACCGTGTTTTCTGTCCAGAGAAGCCCGGTTCCGCGTGGCTGTTTTCATTTCTGTCTCCACTTGTGGTCCCCCCAGAGAGTATTCTCTTCTTTTTAGTTGTATTAGGTATTTTGTCCCAGCAGGGGAAAACGGACAGAAGCATAGGCCCAGCTCAGGCTGCGCTGCTTCAGGTGTGTCAGACGTAGTAGATGTGATCAGCTTGCATGGCCCAGATAGGGAAACTAAGGCCAAGTAACACCCTTAAGGTCACGGTAAGTAAATGCCTGAGCCAGGACTTGAAGCGTGATCTGCCTGATTCCAAGTTCATTGATTTTGTTTCGCACATAGCCAATTCATTTTTCTGGCTACAGGTAGAAAGTGTAGGTACAAGTTACCTGTATGTCACCCTCATGGGTGGCACGTCTCACTGGGAATGTAATGTAAGCAGCCAGTGTGTTTTACATGTTCCGTACCCCACACTTAGATCAGGGCACCACGTCTGAATGTGTGTGTGCCATGTCTAACTGAGCCCATAAGAGGATGGGTATCAGAAGGACAGACAGAAAGGAAGGGCAGAAAAGGGACTCGTGGACAATGCAGTTGTCCCCTCTGAAAAAAAAAAAAAAAAGTCCTTCTGTGGTGAGTAGCCAGACCCTAGCAGAAAATGACAGGGGACTCAGATACCAGCTTGGCTCCCGAGGAGTTTAAAATAGAGACTGGAGAGACCTTGGCATGTGTGATAATTTCAGCGTGCTAAGATACTCAGCTCGCTCCCCGCACTCTCCCCAGTCCTCACGCTGCTGCTTCCTCTGCACATCACTGACCATATTCCTTTCCGTGCTGGAGGGGAGCTCATTCCCAACCTGTGTGTTCAGCTTCCTGTCAGCCTAAGGAAATAAAAAGATAGGGGCGACCTTACTACTTAGAAGTGTATGGTGATGCACACAATCTCACATCCGTCAGCTGCTCTAGCCAGAATTACCCAAGGCTCTGTTGAAGCCTCCCCTGCCCCACCCCACGGTCCCTCTGGAGAGCATTATTAGGTCAGGAAGAGTGGCCACAGCACCTTCTTCCCTGTGACAGCTTTGAAGCCAGCCTCCAGCCCCTCAGCACCTAGCCTGTACCCAAGGTTTGCCCCAGGATGACAGATGACGTCTGGGCTAGATCAGGGGAGGGGTGGTGGCAGGAGAGGTGACTCCTGCATCGGATGTGGCTGCTGGGAGGCCCCGTGCCTGCAGAGCTCAGAAAGCTGATCCCGCTGTCGTTCACAGCCTCCTGCTGGGCGGGCTGGGACAGGCCTTGCTGGTCTTCTCAGAGCAGAAGGGCTCCTGACGACAAAGGAAGGAGATTCACAGGTGGAGACTACCCGGATGGAGACCACCCAGGCCTCGGCCTCGAGCTCCCTGTTGGAGCATCAGAAAGGCCACCAGGACAGAGGGACCGAGCCCTACCCATGTCGACTAGACCGTGTGCTGCACAGACATGGCTGCTTGGCAGAACTTTCTGAGGCGTCTGGGCTACCACAGAAGGACAGCCACCATGGCATCTTCCCCCTGGGACCCTCGGCTGTGCTGTGCTCAGTTCTTCAGAAACAAGGAGTGCAGGATTTCACCAGCCTGGCTTCACACACCTCCATCCGCTGGAAGCCTTGGCATACTGAGCGCCCCCACCTGCCTGCTGTCTGCTTCTCACCTGAGGTAAAAATGTTCCGAGTGGACCTGACACCAAGTAGCCTGCGTCCTGCTCCTGTCCTTTACCCGGAACATCAAACTTCCTGTAGACTGGCCATCAAATGGGAAAGCCTTATTCTTTAGCTCCGATAGCTCTCACACCCCTGAGATCAGTTCTTTTCCACTCACAGAAAGTGGCAGCTGCCCAGATGTCACCTCAGGCCTGCTCTCAGCTGCTTTTTAGGTGCATGATGCATCCTTAGCCCAGTCCCACTCCCAGCGGGGGGACTGACCCCAGAAACTTGTGCTGGAGAGTTTTAGATCCTTTTGGTTTTAAGACTCTCCAGACAAGAGTGCTTGGGGTTTTTTTTTTTTTTTTTACAGTCTGGCTATGCAGCCCAGACTCATAGTGATCCTGTCTTCAGCCTCCCTGGTGCTGGAATTACAGGCATGCACCATTACACCCGGATTCTGGCTGACTCAGCCTGCCCTGGGGGCGGGGCTGGTGGGGCATGTGGTACTGGGATGAACCATGGTCCCTGCGCTTGCCTGAGCAGGTGCTTTAGTGCACTGAGCCATCTTGCTGACCCTGTTTTGTTTTCTGTTGAGTCCAGTTGCTTCTCAAACCTCAGGTCTTTCTTACATCCTGCTTCCTTCTCTCTCCATTTGTGGCCATTTTTTCCTCAAGCTCTAACTGCCATCATTAAGGTCCATGTTCACATGCTCAGCCCTGAACTCAGGAGTCTGCACGACAGGGAGCCCAGATCCCTGAATCCTGGCAGCCCTTGTAGGCTGGGACTGGGTCCCCCAAAGGTCTCTTCCAGGTAACCCCATACTTCTGTTACCCTCATGCCCTCAGTACCCCTGGGTGTGAGTCAGCACCAGGGTCTTGTTTGTGGAATACAGTAGTGACTGAGTTTTCTGTCTAGGGAAACATGGTTCTGTGTGGTTGTGTCTGTTTTCTTGGTAATTTCTCCTTTTCTCCTTAACCCTGGGGATGAGTGTGAGAGGAGAATTACAAAAAAGGTTGGTGGTATCCCAGGGGAGGGAGTTCTTTGTATGGCTCTGTCTTTCTCTCTCTCTCTGCCTGTCTCTGCCTCTGTCTGTCTGTCTGTCTCTCTGTGATACAGGGGGTTGAACCTGGGGCCACCCCACTCAATTATATCCCAGCCCTTTTTAAATTTTATTTTTGTTTTGACATAGAGTCTCAGCAAATTGCTAAGCTGCCCATGCTGGGCTCAAACTGGCAATTCTCCTGTCTCAGCCTCCCAGGGTGCTGCAAGTACAGGTGTGTACCACCACACCTGGCAGGTTCTCCTATATTTAACCCAGGAGGCTGACATGCCTCCTCTGCCACCCGCATCTGAGCCTCTTAACTGTCAGTGTGAAAGGGCCTGTGCAGCTCCTTAACCTGGGCTGTCCATAGCGTCCCCACAGACTGGATCGTGGTTAGCCCCAACTTGCACATGCTCTAAGTGGGAAAACACACTGATTTGGAAGACTTCATATTGATATAAAAAATGTAACATTTTTATGTTGGTTATACGTTAATATCTAATCCATCAACTGTGAATAAATATGAAATGTATACTCTCTAAGTTCATTTCTTCTTTTTATTTTTTATAATGTGGCCACTAGAAAGTTTCTGTGTGTGACTGTGGTGCAGGCGATGTCTGCTGGTCATCGTGAGTTCAGAGCCCTTCATCTGAGCCCAGGAAGTGGCAGGTGCTGGGCTGCCAACCTGGCAGGGATGCCTAAGGCTGCTGGTACTCACTGCGTGCCAGGCTTTTCCTGTACAATGGCTTTGATTCTTCCCACGGGGGTGCAGTGACATCCACCCAGCAAGGATTTAAACCCTATGGCTCTGGTCTTCACTTCAGAGTTCCTCAGAAGAGACAGTGACCTCGACACATGACAGGACTGCAGTGCTCTGCACAGTGCAGGACTGGGTACTCCTGATGTCCCTGAGGTCATGACAGCTTCCTGCTGAAGATCACATTCCCTTCCTTTGTGCAAGAGTAAGGTCTGTGACCTGTGTCCCCACTCATTCCTCCTGAGGCCTCTCCCCTGCTCACATCCCAGATTCTCCCTTCCTGCTGATGGCTGGGGCTCCCAGTGGCCCTGGGGAGAAACCCTCACCCTGTACTTCCAAGACAAGCAGCTCTTGCGCTGAACTTGCAGGCTCGGCTCCTCAGTACCTGGGTTGTTATGGCTGGGGGTTGAGGTTGTGGGACAGCCCAGAAACAGAGCCCACTGCAGTCGCCTTTCTCTTCGCTGGGCTCACAGTGCAAGAGGCAGTGCTGTCCAAGATGTGCCCTGACCTATAGGCAAGGAATTGTACTGTGCTTGCTCAGGAGGGCAGGGACTGTGACGCCCCTACTGAGCAGTGGCCTTGGACAGAGTGAAGAACACCATAGGATCCACTAAAGGTACCAGGGTAGGGATGGCTCTGGTCTTTTGATCCATATTCTAGAGAAAGGGGTAGAAGGAATGATGGCCTTGGCCATCTCCCAGCCCTACCCAGCACCCCAGGCTTCAGGATCCCTCCCTGAGCCCAACCGGCTCTCCAGAGATGGCCCCTGCAGTAATGTCCTTTCTCTTGAGTCCACCTGGCATGAATAGTAGTCATCGGATGCACTGGAAATGGTGCCTGGTGTGGGAGGCCCCGGTGCCCAAGCCAGCCTGGCAGCCATCCCATCACAGCTGTACACCCCAGCCCACTGGCCAGCCGGATGCCACCGAGAGGCTGCAGTCATTGCCACATGGGCAGTGGGTCTGAGGGCTCACCCCACTGAGCGGCAACAGGAGGAATCCTTAAACACAAAGTACCGAGATACTGCAAAATCTTTTCAAGCGGCCATGGTTTTGGCCATGGTGTTATGTAGCAGAAGAAAACAGAGCAAGGAGCCTTGTGTGGTGGCCTTTGGCTGTTGTCCCTGGTGTACTCCAGAAGCCAAGCCAGGAGGATCTCTGAGTCTCATCCCCTGAAATCAAGACCAGCTTGGGCACCACTGTGAAAACCCTACCTTTTTTTTTTCCTTGTTTCAGAACTTTTGTTTGTTTGTTTATTTATTTTTATGGCCAGTTCAGCCTGCCCTCAGGGCAGGGCTGGCACAGCATATGGTGCTGGGGATCGAACCGCGGTCCCTGCACCCGCCTAAGCTTTCCTAAGCAGGTACTTTAGACCACTGAGCCATCCTGCCGGGCCCCTGAAAACCCTATCTTAAAAAGGAAAAAAAAGAACTTTTTCCAAAGACCTGGCAAGATGGTGGAAGTGGAGCAAAAGAAGAAATGAATCTTCCACAAGTTTACCTACCACAGCGTGGACCTCCACCAGCTGCTGGACATGTCCTGCGAACAACCCATGCAATTCCATAGTGCTCGGCAGTGGAGGCGACTGAACCGTGGACTTCGGGGGAAGCAGCACTTGCTACTGAAGCATCTACGCAAGGCCAAAAAGAAGGCACCACCCATGGAGAAGCCTGGGGTGGTGAAGACACACCTTTGTGACGTGATCATCCTGCCCAAGATGGTGGGCAGCATGGTGGGTGTCTGCAACGGTAAGACTTTCAACCAGGTGGAGATCAAGCCTGAGATGATCGGCCACTACCTGGGTAAAATCTCCATCACCTGCAGGCCTGCGCAGCATGGCTGGCCTGGCCCAGGTGCCACTCTTCACGCTTCATCCCTCCCACTTCAAGTAGCCATCTGGCCAATAAAGCCACCACTGCCCCCTCCCCCGAAAAAAAAGGAAAAAGAAAGGGAGGGAGGCAACTGGAGCAGGCGCCCATGGCCCTGCCCACAGCAGAAGATGCCAGGCTGCAGGAGCTGTTCTCTGAGGTCCTTAATGCTGCTGCTGCTGCTGCTGGGTGGATCCAACCTGGCCCTCCAAGCCCTTTCCCTGAGCCCACTCCTCCTCCAGGGGCAGCTGTCCCTACTCGGTGACCTCCGGCCCAGGTGCTGCCCCTGGAGGAGAATCCTGCAGCCCCCGCCCCTCCCCCAGGGCGGGCCCAGCCCCTCAGGCAGGGCAGGTGATGCTCCATCAAAGCACCTCATTTGCTGGCTCATTCACGAGGTGTTGAGAAGCCAGCTGAGTTTAGGGTCTGGGGACTTTAACCATAGCAGGAGGAGTCCTTCCGGAGCCTGCTTTCTAGCGGTGGAGAAAAGGAAGCAGTAGAATTTCACAGCCAGTAAAGTGCTGTGAAGAAAAGCAGAGAAGGGAAACCGAGATGACCCTTTTTTGAAGGTCCGACAAAAGGTAAAGAGATTTGCCCTTCCCAAAATGCGCAACCACACAACTGTGCTCCGTGTAGCACACAGACTGAAGGGATTTATGGTCCGTGAAGTCCATCTGCTGGAGCTCGGTGGCTGCTGGATTCCAGGAGGCTGGAGAGGCCGAGGGTCGGCACGCCTGCCCTGCGGCCCCTTCCCATGGGCTCCTCGTGGGGGAGGAGGCTCACCTGTGGGAGGCGCGAGCCCTTCCTGTGTGCCGCTCATTCTGGCTGAGCGGAGATGGGCCGTGGGAGCCTGAGGGTCGCGAGCAGCCGCGGTCCTTTCCCTAGGGCTCCCCTTGAGTGGGCAGGCTGCGTGGGCCTCTCCGTGCTCCATCAGTATGGCCTCCTCTCCTCTCCTGTCCTCTCCAAGGAACTTGATTTCCGGAGGGCTAGTAACTCCCTTAGGGCTCTGCATGGGAAATGGGGGGCAGGGATTTGAAGGCGGCATCTGACCTGCATCTCCTGTCTCTTCACATCCTGTGGGCAGGGTGGGCAGTGAGGAAGTCCTGCCAGGCCTAGGGACCGAGACTGGAGGGAGGTGGCCAGCTTAGGGGAGGATGAGGGAAAAGCCTGTGCTGTGGCAGGCCCTGGCTGGTGCCCCGCTCCCACCTCGTGTGCTGGGCTGCTCCTGTCCATGCCACTGGGAGAGCAAAGCTGCCCGCCACTCCCCACTGCCAGGCCAAGATGCCAAAGCCATTTGTGAGCCAGGCTGTCCTGGTGCCTTCCCATGTGGCCGAACCTGTTGATGGCTGGGCCAGACACTGGGGCAGCCACGGCTCGTCTGGCCTTGGCCACTGGCTGAGCAGCTGTGGGGTCTCTGCCCTTCCCGGGAAGCAGAGCCCAGGAGGTGGGACCTGCCCTGCCCCAGGGGACCCATGGGGCCTGTGCTCAGCTGGGCGCTGTTTTGGGGTGACACACACTGGTTTCCACTTGGTAAATCACACTGGCCCAGGCCCCTCCCTCTGTCACTCAGGTGCCACCCAGGAGGGTCCTGAAGGAACTGCCTCCTCCCTGGATGCTCAGGGCGAAATGATCAAAATAGTCCCCTGTGCCAGAGGGGACACTGGAGTCTATTTCCTCCCCACATTATGAGTGATGCCCAGGGCTGGCAAAGGCGAGGCCTCTGCCCATTTGTTGTCTGGCTCCCAGCCTCAGGGACAGCCATGGAGCCCCTCTGCCTGCCTGGGCCAGCTGATTTGCATGACAAGCGGAAGCCGCCCAGGCAATCTCAGTGTCCCTCATTTCTGTCCTGCTGGCTGCAATCCAGACCTGTTTGCGCACTGGGCTGTGACAGGCTACTGTGTCCCCTGGGCAGAGCTGGGCAGCTGTCCTAGAGCAGCTGCCACTCCTGCTGCCCCTCTTCAGGCACCATGGCAGTGTCCCTTGTCCTGCAGACATGGCTCTGGTCACTTCTGTGTGACTGTAGACAGCAAGCAGGTATGCACTGAGAGCCTTCACAGAGACACAGATTGAGCTTAGAGCCAAAGCACCTCATCAGAGTCTACCTCTCATGCCCTAGGAAGCACCCGAGGGAGTGTTCGCCAGGCTCTAGTACAGTCCCAGAACCCTGCAATTAGCACCACTGTCGAATTGCAGGACATTTCTTCACCCCAAGAAGAAATCCCACCAGCACTGTCACCCCTCGCTGCTGACAGCCTCGAAGTTACTTCCTACCACTGTACAATCCCCTGTCCTAGAGGCTCTCCTGTGAGGGATCCAGTGGGTGCTTCTGGTGAGGCAGGTTTTCAAGGGTTCACATCCTTCCTGCCAAGGCAGCCTCTCCGGGCTGCCACACGGCCACCATTTCTACCCGGGGACCTGGAACCATAGGGGTGGCATAAGGGAACACAGCACCTAGGGGGGTCAGGAGCAGGGCGCATGGCAGGTTTAAGTTTTGCTTTTCAGCCAGTGTCCTGTATGATCCCCAGTGATTTCTGTAGCATGGGCTAGGCACCCCCTTTATTGGTGGAGTTGGACAGGAGTGCAGAGGTGGCCACGGCCATCAGGTGCTTTAAGTGTCAACTCTCAGCAGCTACAGGAGCATACAGGTTGAGCACTGTTGTTCATTCCTCTAGCTCTCTTTGACTTCTGCTTTGAACATGTTTCTTTTAGACCCAGCTTTAAAAAGATTCATCTGCAGCTTTGTCTTGATCAGGCCTTGATTGAGGCCAGCTAAGCCCAATTCATTAAGAATTGTGCAAGCCTGCCAGGTGTGGTGGGGCGTGCCCGTAATCCCAGCATTCAGGAGGCTGAGGCAGGAAGATTGCCACAATTTCGAGACCAGCCTGGGCTACATAGTGAAGTTGAGGCCAGCCTGCACTGTAAAGCAAGACTGTCTCCAAAATGGAATTCTGGCAAATAAATTTAGTACGAATTTCCTCTAAGCAAGGGTAACTTTGCAGGCTAGAAATGCCATCAACTCAGTGTTTCCCTGAGGGAGCTTCTAGCTCTGTCCGCTGCTGCAGTTGCCTTGACCTCTGGTGTCAGGTGGCGGGTAAGAGGCCTGTGGGGTCAAGCTGAGTCCTCCTGGTGGGGCCACTGTCCACCTGCTAGTCCCCAGCTGACTACAGTCACACATGCAGACTGCCCAGCTGCCCGAGACTTGGGAGAGACCATATGTGCCTGGCATGGTTTGCCCCAGCACTGTGGCCCTGGGTGACAGGCACAGAGGAGGAGGGGTAGCAGGCCAGAGCAGGAGGACCTTCCTGGACACCCGTCTGCCCTGAGCGCCGCAGGCCTTGACGAGTACATGCTGGACTGTTCCTGGACAGCAGCAGAGCACAGGGCCTCCTCTGGAAGGAGGGTCGAACCAAAGGCCTTGCTCTGGCAAAGCGCGTTTTACTCCAAGCTGCCTGTGTCCCCAGCTGCCACCAGGGCAGGAGAGGCAGGCACAGGGTTTGCAGCTGCTGTGTGGGTGCCACCTGGTCACCAGCCCGTCACTGGGTGTGAGAGGAGATGACTTGGCGTGTGGGCTGGACTGGCACGAGGGCTAGTTGTGCCAGTCAGGCAACAGTGGAGTCCTCGGTTCTAAGTCACTTAGTGCACACACATGGCCTGGCTGTCACTAGCAGGCCTGAAGAGCAGTGACACACAGTGCCGTGGCCCAGGAGGCTGCCAAGCCTGCCTGTAGTGATCTTCTGCAGCCTAGGGTTCCTCACACAGCTTCTAAGGCCTGCGTTGCCTTTTATTCCTTTTAATTGTGGCACAATAGGCATAAATAAATAGACATAATTGAAAGGCATGAGAGATACTTATATTTGAAACGTGTTATTATAGGAAAAGACACATTGTGGGGCCAGCAAGATAGCGGACTAAAAGCACCCATTTAGGCAGCTTAGGCAAGCACAGGAATCAAGGTTTGGTTCCCAGCACCAGATGCTGTGCCAGCTCCGCCCTGGGTGCACTGAGCCAGCCACAGAATCCAGGTGTAGTGGCACACACCTGTAATCCCGGCGCTAGAGAAGCTGAAAAACAGGAGGATCACTGTGTCTGAGCTGCATAGTGAGATCCTGTAACAACCGAATACATTAGAAAAA
>PVJA010017917.1:0-40858 GCA_004027025.1 Myocastor coypus | reverse complement strand
GGAACGCAGAGGCGGGGCAGAGGGGCGCAGGGGCTCACCCGAGGCGGGTGCGCAGGCTCAGCTCCCAGCGGTGGGGTTTTCTAGCGTCGTAGAGTTCTTATGCGCTCAGTGCCTACAAATAGATCCTGATTCTGGTCCAGAAATCTGACTCAAGTTAACCAGGAAAAATTTAATTGCATTTTACTAGAAGATCTTTAATAGGAAACATTTAAGAAGTCCAACCCCACTATCCTATTCGTCAAAGTCCAGGGGAGGCACACCAATTAGAACATGACTCAGAACATTCTGGCAGCTCATCCTGAGGCACTTAGGGAAGCTGAACTGGTTTTGGAAGACGTTTCTGTTCTCTCATAGACGTGGCATTGGTAGGTATGCAGCTATAGTGTTAAAACAAAAAATCTAAAATTGAATTGCCCGGCCGTTACCCTGGGCCCAGACTCTTCTGCGTGCAGGTGACATAGGCTGACAGACAAATGTGTCTTCTTTTTATTTTTGCTCCCTTCTCTTCCCTTTTGTCCTCTGTTCCTTCATTAAGATAGCTCTCTATATGTGGTAGCTAAAAGTTGTAGAAGAGAATTTCACTGCAGAGAAAGCAAAACGCTTTCAATTTCAGAAGCAATTTTTGATAACATTAGGCTGCACACAGAATTAGTCATATGAGGAAACTATGTGTTTTCAATTCTTTGAAAAGTCTATGCATATTGATGATCACTGAAAAAAAGCATACAGTTAGCATTAATCTGATCAGCATATTCATCATACATTAATTTTATTGATATTAAAAAGAATAAAAGCAGCAGACCCAAAGCAAATGAATATACAGTGCTGTGTTTATTATTATTTCTACAGTGTAAGGTAACTAAACCTGCATGCATGGTGTTGTAAAAATTAAATGATGTGGAATAATTTGAGAAATGAAGTTTCCTTCCACAGGCTGCCCTTTTCAGCCTGTATCTCACTTAGGAACCAATTCTCCACCGCTTGGTGGTTATTGCTTTACACGGATCGAGCTTCTGTTTGAATTGAATAATGCAGTCAAGTCTTGAGTTTCTCACGCTAGAAAACTGAGATAGAAATTTGGCTCTGTTTGATTGTGAGCCTCCCTTCCCCTTGGCTACGCCGAATCACAGAAGTAGCTCTATCCTGGCTACTCTACCTGAGACATGGCCTTGACACAGGATCACCTGATCCGTCTGTGCCTTGCGCCAGACATGATTGGGTGTCCTTGCAGGGCCTGGAGGGCTGGCCTGCCAAGAGTCCATGCGCATGATGGACTGAGAAGCCTTTGGGGAAATAATCTACACTGTGGGAATGGAAAGCTGACTCGGAGGAAGACTTTGATGGAAATCCGAGTCTTTGAAAGAAGAAGGAAGCAAACCCTGAGTGCCATAGGGTTCATTCTCCCACTCTCAGAAGTAGATATTTAATTCCTGGGGAGGGTGCGTCCCAGTGAAATCCCAATAGACCCTTCCCAACACTTTACAGGGATTTTGGCAATACCTGAAGGTCCGGCTTTGTAGCTTGCATGTAGCGCCAGAGAAGGGCACGTGCACAGCCGAAGCAGCAAACAGCAGGGGGCTGAACTAGCTGAGCCCAGGACCCAGAGAAGGAGGCAGTGTAGCATCTGATGGAGGTGGAGGGAGCTTCCCAGCTCTAGAGGAGAGCACCACCAACGAGTGAGGTCCACTCCATGCCTTCCTGCCACTTGCCCAGCAGATTCACAGACACATGGAAGGTTTCTGCTGTGAGTCGGAAGGAAAATATAAAAGATAAAAAGGTAGATGTTGGGGATGGGCAGAGAGATAGCTCAGGGGACTAAGAGCCTGCTTAGGCAAGCACAGGGACCAGGGTTTGATCCCTGGAACCACATGCCGTGCCAGCCTGCCCATAGGTGTGCTGAGCCAGCCCCTGAGACCCGGCGTGGAGGTGCATGCCTACAATCTCAGCACTGGGGAGGCTGAAAACAGGAAGATCACTTCAAGTCTAAGCTGCCTAGTGAGACCCTGCGCCAGATACATTTTTTTTTTTTTTAAGAAAAAGGTAGCTATTGCTTGCTAAAAGAGAGAACTGGTTATAGGTGCAATTTTGAGAGCCACTGATAATGCCTCGGGAATGATGTCAGCGAGTAGGGCAAATTCTAAGAAGAACAGGAGTTCCTGGAAAGCCTTGAGTTACTTCTCCTCTGCAGGGTATAAAGATAGCCCCTGTGACAGGCTGGGGGGAAGGACAGATGGCAAGACTGTGTGCAGAAACAGATGAACAACAGGAAACCTCGCTTAAGTGATGTTTGCTGCAAGCATGTGGTCACAAAGAAGCAAAAGGCGGTTGACTTGAGATCCGTCGTCCAGCGTCATTTATGTCACTCTTCCCAATGAGCTCATGGTGGCAAAAGCACCCTCAGCATAAGTGCCAGGAGTGGCAGAATTAGAGAGATCATAGAGTGCGCTCTTGGCTATTCACCAAAACTTCTTTTGCTTATTTTCTTTGTATTTCTTATTAATTTTATTTACATGTGACTTTGTTCCCAAGCTGCATATCCGTATTTCCAGCGCTCTTCCGGACATCGCAAACTAAATGCCCTAGAAAGGCTGGCCAACCTCTGGCGTGCATGCGCGGCTGGCTGTTTGGGTCACTGAAGGTCGCCACCACTGTCCTGTTGGCTTTATTATCTTAGGACGCTCTCCCAATTTGCTCCTTGCTTTACAATTCCTTGTTGTTAATGACGTCACCAGCCGCTGGGGTTCTCAAGTAGGGGAAATAATTTAACTCATGCTTTTCGCGCTCCCTCGGTTCGCCATCCAGCACATTCTGCTATGACTTGGTGGACGCTCACGGCTGGCACCGGGCCTCTCCTCCGTCTCCTTCGGCACACTAAGGTCTGAGGACAGCTCCTCTAACTCGGCAGTGTGCCCCCCCCCAGGTTGTAGCCGTGACACCAATCTCCCAAAGACAATCCTGGTCACACCACTGATCAGTTCCAGATGTCCTGTGGCTCCTGGGGCGTAGCTTTCAATTTTAGGAAGGATGGAGAAGAAATCCTTCAAGGGCTGGACATTGAGCCTCGCCCATCTGCTCAGCCTGTCCTGCTGCCCGCGGCCCTCACCCGCTCCCATCTGTCTTTGTGCCGCCATCATTTGTTCAGCTGGCGAAATCTGGCATTTTGTCATCAAAGGACAAAATTACACATTGGGAAGCCTCCTTGACCCACATCTCACTGGACCGGTTTCTTCCTTTCTGTCTTTGGCCACTTTTCCTCCTTCCCAGCAGTGGCCCACGCCCCGTGGGTCCTCATCCCCGTGGGTCCTCATCTGTCTATCTTAGTCTCTGTGTCCCCATCACACTGTGAGATCTTCTAGGATGGAGAAGTGTCACAGTCCTCCTGTGTCCCCAGAGCCTGGTGTCTACACTATGGCATTAGAGTAAGTGTTGACTGGGTGACTGAGTGAGCCAGTGACTTAATGAATGAGCAAAGCATGAAGGACTGGGTCAGAGGGAGACGTGGGCTCAGCTTTCTAAAGTGGAGAGGTCTGATGAAATGTGGACTAGGACATTCTAAGCGTCAGAACTTTTTAGGAAGTCTCGCATGCCCCGCACAGGAAGTCCTCAGGAAATGGTTGGTCCCCTGCGCATAGCTCCAGGGTGCTTTGCCCATTCATTGGTGTTTATCCATACTAAATCTACTCTAGTTCAGCTCAGAGACTGTGCTATTTGTGTTAGTTACTTTTTACTCATTGCTGGAACAAATACATGACATTCAAGATGAAGGAAGGAAAGGTTTATTAGCTCACAGCTACTGGAGGTTTCAGTCCATGTTCGGCCGGCCCAAGGCTGAATGTAGCAGGGTGGAGAGCATCCAGTTCTTGGCAGCAGAACAGCAGCAAAATGGTGACAGAGGGAGCCAACCAAACAATGCAGCAGAGAGCAACAGCTCTAGTCTGTCTCTCTGTCTCCCTTTATATGCCTATCAGGCTCTCTGCCTTAGGATATCCACCCTAGACCGCACCCACAGTCCCAGCCCTACTCAGACTGATAGTCCCGCCAGTACTAAAACACATAATCCCAGGGACTCATGAGTCAAGTCTCAATCTATAGAGGCCCCTGCCCAGTGACTACATGAGGCTTTGGGGGGACAACTAGACATAAACCATAACACTATTCTGGATTAATACATAGCCCCCCTGGTCTTCTGATTTGTAATTGTTGGTGATGTCTGCTTTTATCCTAGGCTTTCCATTTGCATGTTTATTTCCAATAAGTAGATGGGAAATGTATCCAGCCGAAACTAAGTGGAGAGGGAGGTAAAATAAATGAAATATTACTGGGACCTTTAAAAGATTATACCAAAATATTGTTTTTAACATTAAAAGGAAATGGCTTTTTCTTCTTTTGGCACCAACAAGTACAAGGGAAGAGGAACATAAACTGCACCTGGATCTCTGGCATTTGGTGTAAAGGACTTTGCCCAGCCTGAAATTGCTATTAGCTCAGTTCTGTCTACTTGTGCTAAACTGCAGCTCTAGCATCGCCATGGGTTTTATAGTAACATAAATAATTATAATCCATTGTTTTTTATATAGTAACTTTCTCCAGGCACATAATGTGCCCTGTGAATGTCATCTCATTAAATTCCACAGCACTTTGGGGACCTGGAAGAAAGGAAGGTGATATTATATCCCCTTTGAAGCCAGGGCTGAAAACGAATTGCGGCGGCCAAAGTAAATAAAAGCAAGACTTATAGGAAGATATAGGGTTAGTGTTTAGAGAAAGAAGGTGGCTCCTTAGAATGAAAGAGAAATTTAAAACCCAAAGTCAAAGAATTGCTCTGCCAAACAGAAAAGTGCCTACAGTGTTTGTGTGTGTGTGTGTGTGTATGTGTATGTGTGCGTGTGTACAATTAAAACAATACACAGGTCTTTTAGGAGTTTAAAGAGCAAAATCATTTAGAATATAAAATCATTTAAAATATATATATATATATATATATATATATATATATATATATATATATAATAGAAACAACTAATTTACTGTAAATCCTTGGTGTGTTTTGCTATTGCTAGTGTTTTCCATTTCACTGAGCTTCTTTAAATTTTCACTTAGTTTTTGCTTAATTCTTATTATATATTTTCACTTGTCAATATCTGATCAGTTTGCATGAATTTAAATTTGAGTAGCTGTGTACTTTTCTATATATTGTATTTTGTTTTACATTTTACTACTCTACTACAATGTTTCCATTTGTTCACTGTAATAAATAACAATAAGATGGAAAAAAAAAACTTTACACACAAGGACTTCCGTTTAAAAATCATTTCATGACAGATAAACCTCAAAATAGAATTAACAGATCAGCATAAATGTGAAAGTACCCTAAAACACAATTATGTAAGTACACTCCAAAAGTAACAATAAAGGAGCCCAGCAGGATGGCTCAGTGGTCTAAAGTGCCTGCAGGCAGCTGCAGGGACCTCAGTTCGATCCCTGGCACCACATGCTGCGCCAGTCCTGCCCTCAGGGCAGGCTGAGCCGGCCATAAAAAAATAAATAAACAAACAAACAAAAGTTCTGAAACAAGAAAAAAAGTAAATAAAAAAATAGTTTTAAAAAAAAACAAAAAACAAAAACAAAAGTAACAATAAAGAAGAAAAAAGTAGCAAGGAAGCAGCCACCTCTGAAGACAAACCGCACTTCGGCGTTGGCAAAGCAGCTGCTGTACCTGGGAAGTGAAAATGTTACTTTCCAGGCACAAAATGTGTCTTGAGTTCTTTTCCCTTGCATCCTCATTTAATCGAATTACTTTGGTAGTGCAGAACTGGATAACGAAGAGACAGCTGAATGTCGTACAAAGCATACATTTGTAAATGATGTAAAGGAATATATTTACTTAGGTACCACAAGGAATTCCTGTGTTCTCCTAATTTCAATTTGTGTGGGCAAATATACATGAAAATAATTAGGAAAAAAAGTGTGTGTGTGTGTGTGTGTGTGTGTGTGTGTGTGTGTGTGTGTGCACGCGTGCCAGGAGTCCCATTCTGTTATCAATAAAGCAGATAACATTGAATTTTTTTTTTACTAATTATAGAGGCATTGGAGGAAATGGGAAATGCATCCAGTTGAAACTAAGTAGGGAGGCAGATAAAAATAAATGAAATGCTACTTATGATTTTTAAAAGATTGAATCAAAATATGTTTTTAACATGAACAGGAACTGGGGCTTTCTATTTTGACTGCACAACTGTTATCAATGATAGCTTGCTTTATGGTTATATGATTTATGCTGTAGACATTACCCACTTAATTACTTTAGTAGTCAAGGTCATGCTGTAGTCATTTACCAAATTAATTACCTTGGAAGTCAAGGATAGAAAATATTGGCTTTGGTTAAGATAAACCCTAAAAAAGCTGACAGTGTGACCTAAATGCAGACCAAGAAGACTTCCAGGCCGGTGTTACTTCGCATAGCAGCCAATCTGAGGGATGACAAGAATACCAAGTCAACAGGAAGGCTTAGATGGGAATAATGCATGCAGCCTTTATCACAGACTTAGGAATCTTGACGTTCCATGCATGCGTGCTGATGAGATTCTTACTGCTCCTAAGTCCCATGCCCATTTCCCTCTGTTTTAGTGTTGGGTGCAATATTGCAGATTGACTCAGGGTGACACTGGATACCAAAATAGTCTGCATTTGCTTACAGGAAATTCTGCAAGCCATTCCCATTTTTGTTACTATAGTGATAGAGTTGGAGCGATGTGTACAGAACATGCTGGCGGTGTCAGGAACTTCATTTACAACATAACCTAATAAGCAGGGTCTAGCTTTGAGGGAGGAAAGAGGACTCCAGTCAAAATGTTATAAGAAAAGCATGTCTATGAACAGGTGGTCTTTTGGGTGACCTTACACACAGTTAGCCTATAATACTTGCTCAGAGAATTTCCTCTGGTCTGTAGTCAAAAAGCAACAGAAGGGCCGGGGAGACAGCTCAGTGGACTCAATGACCACCAAACAAGAGCAGGGTCCCAAGTTGGATCCCTAGTACTGGGAAAAAAAAAAAAAAGCCAACACAAAGTAGCCCAAAGATGCGATGAGCCATTGATAAGGCCGTGTCCCGCTTCTAACACGTGGCGATAATCTACTCCTGGCTCCATGTGGCCACCATGAACCTGGAAGATGTCCCAGAATGATTTGGGCTAGTTGACTCCTTCTTCCTCAGCTGGGATGAGGCCGGCGTGTCATTTCTGCTGAGTCCATATGACATCTGTGTCAGGTTTCCCTTATAGTACTTACGTGTCAAGCGAGAAGTGCTGTGCAGTGTGTTGGCCACTTCTATTACACAAAGAGCTTTCTTAAAGTCAGGGATTTTGTTTTATATCTTTGGCAGTCCAGAGCTCAGTCCAGTGTACCATCTGCCATAGAATAAGCACTTAGTTATGTGTGTGTGTGTATTTTGTTTCTTCCTGTGCATTTAGTGTTGCCCCAAGAACTGAGAAATGTACAAAGTGTACCTTCTAGGATTTTCTACGTGAATTTAACTTGTAAAGAATGGGAAAAGCTCAGAAAAGAACTGTCATCTCTGCTGAGCATGTAAGCTTTCCTCTTGGCCTTACTCCCTAAACAATACAGTAAAACAGCTATTTACGTATTATTTCTATTCCATTAAATATGTGTTAGGAGAAACCTAGCAATGAGTTAAAGTCACGGGAGGATGCGCATAGGCTAAGTGGAAATCCTACAGCATTCTTTTGAAGGGATTTGGGTCTTCTTGGATTTTAGTATCTACGGGGACCCTAGAGCTGTAGATACCAAGGCGTTGCTGTGACCAATACATAAAGGTGGAAAGTTGGTACTGCACAGTGGGCTATCTGGAAACTTTAACAAAAGTTTCCTCGGTGTGGCTTCTGAGGAAGGTGGCTGAGGAAGTTACACTGCCAAAAATGGGAATGCTTTAGTGACCGTAGGTATGAAAGACCAGGCTAAATGAGAAATAACTGAAGACGATTCCCCTCATCATTCTTTTTCATTTCTTAATTTAATGTGTTTTTCGAAAGGAAACACAAAAGCAAGAACAGAAATCAGAAACAGGGCCAGCTAGATAGCTCAGTAGATTAAAGTGTCTACATAGGCACCAAGGAAGGCCAAGAGGAAAGCACCCAGAGGCTTGGGGGTTCAATGCCCTGCCTGCCGTGCCAACACTGCTCCCAGCGTGCACTGAGATGGAACTGAGACTGCGTAGAGTGGCGTGCATCTATAATCGCAGCACTTGGGAGGCTGAAAAACAGGAAGGATCACTACAAGTCTGATCCATGCAGTGAGACCCTGTAAACCCAATAGACCCTGTACTAAATATATTTTTAAAAAAAGAAAAAACAGAAACAGCGTAACATACAACAACACATATGTTATAGATTTTCAAACCAAGAATAGCTGGTTAGCAATTGTTGAAATGTTACCTATTTTTATCATCGAATCTGTTGCTCAGATGAACAGATACAGTTACATAAGATTGGACATATGGTTGAATATTTTCACTTAATTCTAAGAAACCTTAAATTTTTGTTCTTGTCTCTTTTTTTACCTTTTTAGAAAATTAGTTTTAAAGAGTATAGTAATAATTGATATGACATTAGAAATGTATACATTTAGAAGACCAAGATGACAGGTATCCAAGCATGGTTCTTGCAGTACACATTGCTGTGTCAGTATAATTGCTTAGATTGCAGATATCAGCATACAGAGTTAGTCAAGGTGAAAATTCTACGCACTGACTACTTTTGTTTTCAAAACAATGAAGGAGATTTTTAGTACAATCATCTCGTGCTGTGTATATACTTGCATGTTTGCCCCCTGCCTTCTTCCTTATCTTTTCCACTTTATTTCCTCTTCATTGTTTAATCTTCACGTTCCATTTCTTTATGCTTTACTGTATCTGTTATACCTTTCAGCTTTTATTTCTTCTTTCAGGTTTTTACACTGGGGAGATAATACGATATTTGCACATGTGGGTCTGATTTTTTTTCACTTATGAACATAGCTGCCTCATACTAGTTGCTTCTACTTACTATGAAGGCTTCAAGTTTGTCTTTCTTTATATCTGCATAACACTCCGTTGTATAGAAATACTACATCTTTTTCATGCATTCTTCGGCTGATGGACATTTTGGTTGCTTCCAAGATTTGGCTATGAGACAAATTGTGGTGCTATAAACATGGGCACAGCTGACCAGACAGCTCAGGGGACTAAAGTGCCTGCTTAGACAGGCTCAGGGACCAGAGTTTCGTCCCTGATGTGCCATGCCCGCCCCATCCCTGGGTGCACTGAGATGGCAAGTGAGACTGGGGGCGGAAGTGTGCACCTAGAATCCCAGCACTTGGGAAGTTGAAAACAGGAGGATCACTATGAGTCTGGTCTGTGTGGTGAGAGCCTGTAGACCTTGTGCTAAATACATTACAGATAAATAAACATGGATGCACATATATCATTGTGGTATGATGTTTTCAGGACTTCTGGGAATATACCCAGAAGGAAAATGGCTGGATTAAATGGGATTATCAACCCTAGTTTCTTTTTTGTGGAGTCTCTACAGTGGTTTTCATAGTGGTTGTACCAGTCTATATTCCCACTAGCAGTGGAGAAGGGTCCCTTTTATCCCAAGCCTCTCCAGTATTTGTTATTAGTTGATTTTCTTTCTGTATTTTAAGGAAGGGTTTACAGGGTGTTCAGCGTCTCACTACTAGATCGGACTTGTAGTGGCTCTCCTGGTGACAGCTTCCCAAGTGCTGGGATTACAAACATGCACCGCTATGCCCAGTCTCAGTCTTCATCTCAACGAACACCAGTGACGGGGGTGGCATGGCAGGCCCTGTGCCTGCTTGCGGGCATTTTAATCTACTCAGCTATTTGGCCAGTGCTTCATTGATTTTTTTATGGTAGCCATTGTTTCTGGGTTGAGATGGTATCTCAATGTTGTTTTAATTTGCATTTCTTGAATGGCCAGTGATAGGGAGCAGACTTATTTTCCTCTTGTATTTCTTCCTTTGAAAAGTATGTATTCATCTCAGATGCGCATTTTCGGATTGGGTCTTTAAATATTGGAGCCCTATTTTTTTTTTTTTTTTTTTTTTTTTTTTTTTTTTTTTTTTTTTTTTTTTTTTTTTTTTTTTTTTTTTTTTAGTTCTTTATTAATTCTAGGTAGAAGACCTTCATCTGAGAGATTATTGGTTAAGATGTTTTCCCAATTGGTGGGTTGTCTTTTTACTCTGTTGGTGATTTCTTTGGACATGCAGGAACTTCTCAGTAAGAGGAGGTCTCAGCTGTTGGTTCTTTCAGGTGTTTCCGTACAGTTTGTTTTTTGTTCATGAACTGCCTGCCTATGCTGATGTTTTCAAGAACTCCACCTACTTTCTCTTCCAGGAAATTTACTGCTTTTGTTTTAATGTTTAGATCTTTAATCCATCTTAACTTTAGTTTAGCGCAAGGCAGTAGACCTGGGTCTACTTTTAATTTTCAGTATGTGGAGAGCTAGTTTTTCCAGCACCATTTGTCAAAGAAGCTATGTTTCTTCCAGTGAATATGTTTGGGCACTTTGTCAAAGATATCTGAGTATGTTTGTAGTTCTATCTGCATCTTCTAATCTGGTACATTGGTCCTTGGGTCTGTTTTTATACCAGTACCGTGCTGATTTTATCACTGTAGGTTTTCAAGTCAGGAATTATAATACCTCCCATCTTGCCTTCGTTGCCCAATATTGTCTTTGCTACTCTAGGTCTTTTCTGGTTCCAAATAAATTTTAGGAATGTTTTCTCTAGAACTGTGAGGTATGTTGGTGATGTTTTGATAAGGATTGCATTAAATCTGTATGAAAATTTTGGAAATATGGCCATTTTCACAATGCTGGTTCTTCCTATCCTTGAGTAAAGAATATCTTTTCATTTTCTACAATCCTCTTCTATTTCTTTTTTTCAGAGTAGTGTAATTTTCATTGTATAGATGTTTTACTGTCTTAGATGAATTCCTGGGTCTGACCTTTCTTCCTTTACTTTTCTCTTTCCTTCCTTCCTTCCTTCCTTCCTTCCTTCCTTCCTTCGTTCTTTCTTTCTTTCTTTCTTTCTGATACTATTGTGAAAGGTATTATTTCTCTAATTTGTCTCTCAGTGTTTTGCTATCTGTGTAGAGGAATGCTATTGATTTTGGGGTATTGATTTTATATTCTGCTGTGCTACTGAATTTGTTTATTAATTCTAGGACTTCTTGCTTGAGCTTTTTTGGCTATTCCAAGTAGAATATTGTGTCATTTGTAAATAATGATAGTTTAGCTTCTTTATCTTATCTTATTTCTTTTGTTTCTCTCTCTTATATAATGACTTTAGCTAGTGATTCCATCATTATTTGATTAATATTCAGTTCTCCTGCTAGACTGAAAGCTCTAGGAAGTCAGGATACACGTAGTTTTTGTTTGTAATTTTATTGCTAAGATCTTGGAGAGTATCTAGCAGAGCCTAGCATCAGTACCTGGTTCCTTTTCAGTGCTCAGAATAGCAAATGATACAAATAATTATAGAGCATGTAGATATTTAGCAAACATATGACCAAAACACAAATAAGAGACAAAATGAGCAAAGAGATTAGCTATGCTACAGTTTGTGCCTAGTTGTTCCCCCCGCCAAAGCCTCATGGAGTCATTTGGGAAACTTCTGCAGTTCATGATTTTTTTTTTTTTTTGAGACAGGGTCTTGCTATGTAGTTCAGGCTGGCCTTGAACTCACTTTTGTAGCCCAGGCTACAAAAGAGAGGCCAGAGAACTATAAGTCTCGAACTTGCACCGATCCTCCTGCCTCAGCCTCCTATGTGCTAGGATTACAGGTGTGCGCCACCACACCCAGCTTTGCAGTTCATGATTAATTCATGATGCAGAGCAGAGATTACAGGCATGAGTGCTACCCCAGCCCTGAGGCAGACAGTCTGCCTACATGTAGGGAGGAGAGAGAGGCTTGCTAGCCACCTCAGCTGCAGCTCTTCCCTTTGCTTTTTGCTGTTCTCTGTTGCTGTGAAGGGCTGCCCTCTGCCATGTGCTGCTCTGCCTTGGAGCCAGCCAAGTATGCACTGAAATCTGCACTTGCATGGGCAGCAAGTGAAAAGTAGCTAAGACAGCTATAAAGTAGGAAAACAAAGTGAATGTTAGCTTTAAAGTGGTAGTAGAGGAAGTGTGGTAAATTTAAGTGTAAGAGAACGATCATGGAAGTCAAAGATAGTTGGGAGCAGGAAGAAGAAACAGAAAAAAAAAAAAAGAAACCAGAAAGGCAGGCTGAAGGCTTTGCTTCTATACAGTTGTGGAAAGCACCTGTGCATGATCCAATGGTGGGAAGAGAAGAAACAATGATTAAACCAAGACGCTCGTCTAAGGTCACTCGGAAGCAGGCCAATCAAAATAGCTCACCTTCCTCAATGCAGTAGAAACGTAAGCCACTTAGAAGGGATTGTGCAGCCCGGGGTCTCCGCCCACTCTTCTGCTTCTTAGCTGTATTACAGTGGAAAAATCAGTGGAAAATTATAGTTCTCTGGCCTCTCCAGTGTCTACAATTGCAACATAGGCAAAATGAAACCTACCCCCTAGAACTGTTTTAAAGAGAAAACAAGGAAGAAGTGTATGTGAAGGGCTACCCAGAACTAACTTCACGGGGGAGCTCACCACGTGGTGGCTGCTGTGATGTCCCTGCACCCATTCCAGTGCCCGGTGCAGCTGTGTTAGGTCGAACTTTGCATATCAGAAAAGGGAACTGTATTTCTTGTCATACAAAGGGAATCTCCTTATTTTGGATTATACATGAGCAACCTATCGATCACACCGTTGGTGAGAGCATGCTAAAGCCTAGATCACCGACTTGGAAATATAGGAAAATTGCTAATTATGATCATGCTTCATTTCACCCTGTCCGCAGTTGGGGGTCAGCAAATGCAATGGGGAGATGTTTCTCTGATCTGAGCTAACTTGCATATCTTTTTAAAAAAAAATTTACTAGAGGACATTGTCTTTTGTTTGTCTGATGGTGATGATTTTGCTGTTGTTACTGTTTGCTGTTCTGAGGATCAATCCCAGGGACATATGCATATGAGGCCAGTACTTTACCAGGGAGCTAGCCTCTCAGCTTCTATTTCACTTTTAAAGATGGCTTGGGGGCCAGAAATGTATCGAACTGCTGTGCTTTTGTGGTGTTGGAGATTGGGCCCAGTGCTAGAGCATCCTGAAGGTTGTTTGTACTGAAGCAAGGAATTATTCTGCCTCCTTATTGTGCTTAAGTAGGAGAAGAACGGAAGGCACTACTTTTATTTCAGACTAATTGAAAAGATGACGCATGATTAAGTGATGGTTGTAATTGTTACGACGGATCATTTCAGGATCCATATGACAGCAGAGTCCAAGACTCTCAACTAGCAATTATAAGGGAGACCAGTCAGCAAATCCTATAGCTGTAGAGCACTTTGTCACTTTCGCAGGGACTTAATTTACTATCACCAGCACAATTTCAGAATGATGCTGATTTATCTAGCATGGCCCGTATCCGCAGAGTTACACCTCCGGTACCTCGCAAATGTGATAATTTCACATTTACCTGTGGCTCACAAGTGTAAGCCAAACCTCAAAGACAACATTGTATGTTTTATATTTAGTTTTTAATATTGCTTCCATGCAACTGTCTTGGGCATTAAAAGTGAACGCTCAGAACCACAGGCATGCCAGTTTTTATGAGTAAAAATTTTATGAGCTATTATCCTGAGGTGGCATAAAATTATTTTCAGGTAACTTTTCCCACTTCTCAATGCCCAGCATTATTTTGTTTTCACATATGCCTAGGGATACTGGTTGCAAAAAATCTCTACCTGTGACACATTTTGTTATGAATCTGACGTACTGCACAGATGTGTGTTGGGAAGTCTCCACCTTGCGGTAACATTGCAGGTGGCCACGCTAATCATTGTGCTTAACATCAAATGTGAAGAATGATACTGAGTAAGTGTCTAGTGGCTTTATGAACATCATCTCATCTCTTTACCACAGTTATGAGCCGTAACAAGTAAGCTTTGAAGCAAAGGCCTCTCAGAAACACAACACTTTAAACATTTCAGTAACATACAGAACAAGAGCCGGGCATGGTGGCGCACGCCTGTAATTCCAGCACTCAGGAGGCTGAGGCAGGAGGATCGGTGCAAGTTTGACACCAGCCTGGGCTACCAAAGTGAGCTCAAGGCCAGCCTGAACTGCATAGTGAGACCCTGTCTCAAAAACAAACAAACAAACAAACAAACCAAAAAACATACAGAACAAGAAAGATTTAAGGTGAAACAAATAAAATAATGTATATATATATATATATGTATATATACATATATATATACATATATACACATATATATATATACATACATACATATATATATATATATATATATATATATATATATTCCTCATGGGTGTTTTTATTATTGCTCTGCCATTAGTCCCATGTATACTATAAAATTAGGTGCAGCCACAATATATTAGAACACAAATCTTACCACTTCATAAGTTCCAGAGAAATATAAAAACCGTCTTTTTAGCAAGTTGTGTATTTCATTGCCTGCCCTAGTGTGCCCTGAGTCATCCAGCGCCACCCTCTGTCCCGTGCAGGGGCATAGGACTCTGCCACCAGGGCCCTTCAGCACGATGAGTCTGGCCACAGATGGGAGAACAGTGACGCAGAGATGTCAGGCAGCTAGTATTGATTCCTAGAAACGTTCTAAGTTCACATCAAAATCTATGCCTTGGCAGTAAAAATTCTAAGATGGGCTCAGGTACCCAGAGTTCCAAATGCCCCTCTGCCTGGGTGCTTTGCAGGCTTCGTCAGTGACTCGTGACACTAGAGACCCATGGATACACGGCTGGCTCCAGAGGGCAAGATCGTTCAGGTGGAATATTGCTTCAGCGCAAGTTTTGGTATGCCGCTTTCATCACAGCTACCGCTTGGTACCAGACTGAAGCACATGTTGGCGTAACTCGTGGTTTGTAGGTTGTTAGATTCCTAGGAAAGCTCATCTGATGAGTCAGAGTGCCTTTGCAGTCAGCCTCCCTGGGAGTAGAGCCTTGTGCTACCAATGGTGCAGCGCTGGGCAGATGACCTGACCTCGGTTGCCTTCCCTAGAAAAACCAGAAAAAAATAGCCTACCTGCTTTTGTGTATTTGCATGTGCTTTGTATTAGATTGCTTCAAATACCTGGCACAAAGTAAGTTCATGGCAGCCATTGTTTTGTTATTGTTGTTAGTTTTAAAAGAACATGAAGAATTGTCCTAACAAAGGGGTTTTGTGAAGAATTTCCAGTCACACAAACAGAGAGATGATAGAATACCATTCAGGAGCTACTGAAAAAATTTCTTCTGGTCTCTTCTTACCAGTAATTTCTTGGGCTCAATGGAAAGATTTCTATAATATCACAGACCATTATTGTCTGTACCTTTAAAAGTAAAAGCTTTGTGTTTTCTCTATTTATGAATATTACTTTATATTCTGAGAAAATATGCTTTACCTCTAGTAAATATTTAATGACTGAGTAATTCGGTAATAGTATACCGTCCCATGGGGAACTTGAGTGTGCCAGTGAAGATTTTCAGAAATGTAGCCTTTGTATGCACTCCCTCAGAGCTCTGTGGAACCTATAAAGCAAGCCTGCTCTGGCCACCATGAGGTTGTCTGAGTGGAGTATGTCTGAAGGAAGACACACAGCTGCTAACATGCTGAGCAGGGTTCTTTGCCCCAGCGTGGACGTTTGTTCTTTAAGGTCCTCTAATGGTGATAGATTACTGCTCCCGTAGGCGCCCAGAAAGGAAAGCAATGCATGTCAGACTTTTCTTGGCCATTGACCTCTGAACTAACAATAGTTTCAGAAAATTTTTCAATTCACTGAGGATATAATTCTGAGGCAACAAAATGTAGCCTATTCCTCTCCATTCCTCTAAGCTGCTCCAGTATATCTTCTTTTCCAAGTCTTTGCTCTGCTACTGGAGGGCCGATAATTTTTCTCCAGAGCTCAGAGGATGAACACTCTTGACCTAAAATTCACTGCAGAAAGTCATGGGAAATCAGAGAGTTCAAATCCATTGCTCAAAAAGATTTCGTTTTTGTTACATGCTATCATGGGGTTGTCGGTGGGGTCAGAGGCAACAGCTCTGGGGCTGTTCCAGAACCCGAAGTCTTATGAAGAAAGATGAAAGAGGAAGGGAACCACACTGGCTACCGGAAAGTGTTTCTAAAGCCTCCTGCATTCAAGATGCTGAGCGTAACCTATATATATATTGTAAAACAGTGCTTTGACTTCACAAAGGGTGCTGGTCAGAGTCGCTCACTGCTGGGACATCGGCAGTACTGCTCACTAAGAATGGACAGCTCCTGACCTAATTTTCCACTCTTTCCATCCTGATACACACCAGCCATCAACAGCCATCACTGCAAAGGGCACCAAGAACAGCACAGAGGAAAGCCCAGGTCGCAGAGCACCGAGATGACCGTGGCTCGCTGTACGCTGAGCTAACAATGTTACGTGTGACCATCTGAAGCCTCTTTACCTTATGGGCACAAACAGCAAAGCACTCCGAAAGAGCCCTGTCTTTATTGGCACTTTTATTTTCTTGATATTCATTATTTTTTGAAACTTTCATTTTTAATTACTTTCAATAAGAAATTACAATGTGACAGTTTCAAAACACGTTAGTAATACATTCCCAGTAGTTGATACAATGCATATTGTTGTCCTCATTGTAGTTATACAGGGCACAGAGTGTAGACATGATGAATTTTCTAATGGTTATTAGTACAATAGCTTTCTTCTCTTTGATCTAAGAGAAGGTAGTTGTATACATAGTGAAATGTTCCATAATTACAGTGGGTTACTGGCAAAACCAGCAACGTTGGAAGCTGTTGATTAGAGCCTTTTACAGCTCAGCATAATAAACTACTTTTATGTTTTATGCGTCATGTTTAAACTTTTCTGCTGGCTGGCTAAGGCCAAGTTAAAACAAGACCTATATAACAAAATATGCAGTTTTTGTATCTCCCAAGGTCAGTCAAATCCCCTCAGGATTTACTTTGGAACCATGTACAGTGCTTTGTAGAACTATTGTCAGTGTCAGCCATCTGGATGAGTCACGGTCATTGCTTGACCAGTGTGCTCTCTATGAAAGCCCAAGAGAATGTTTTCTCTCTAAGTGACTCCCCTTAGGCACACTATATAGCTTCAGTCCCTTTCCTCTGTGGTTCCTTAATCTCACTGAACAGAAAATTTGGGAAACCACTGAGTTACAGGATGTTACAGCACAGGTTCTGTTCTGTCCTGAGTCCTCACTGACCTTGAAGGGCTAGGGCCAAAATACTGGCTATCCTTGTGCCCTTCTTTTTCTCTAATTTTTGTTCTATAAACTTATATTCTTATCCCTCCAGAAGAAAAGCATAGTGATACTATTACTCTGAAATAGGTCCTTGAGCTTAATATCATTGTCTTTTTGAATATCAAACATCTTAGACTTAACTTGGAGTTGGTCTTTTCCATCAATCATTGATATTCTAATAAATTTCTGTACCATTTGATAAAAACAGTTACACATTTGTACACAGATATTTAGAAATATAACCTAAGAAACCTCAAAAAGTTTTTGACACTGATGATAGCAATATGTAACACTAAAACTATGCTTGGAGTGCCTGTCATTCTGGCCTTTTAGATGTGTGCTGCTTCCAATGTAATTTCAGTTACTGTTATATTCTCTTTCAAGTACATGTTTGGTTTACAAGAAAACAAAAAAGTATATTAAATGAGAGTAAGAGACTAGGAAAAATGCCAAAGGATGGATAGGCTAAAATTTGTTACATGCTTATATCTCGATATTCATTATTTTCTGTAAGCTTAACTTAACTCGTACAGACATAAACAGTGAATATTAAATAGGAGATCAGGTGCCACTCTGTCCACGTGCACATTGTGTAATCAGATTAAATGTTTCGCTAGTGTTCATCACTCTTAATGATAAACACTTTAAAATCTTTTCTTGTAGCTTTTTGATTACACAGCGAACAATCCCTGCGTATAGTCCCTCTGTCACGCAGTTTTATTCCTCTGTAACTATAGCTTCGTACCCACTGGAGAGCCTGTCCCCAGCACACACACTTTTCCTAGTTTCTGGTAACTGCCATTCTAGTCAACATTTTTATATCACGATATCAATATTTATAATATCAACGTTTTTAGATCATATGTAGGAGTGAGATCATGCAGCAGTTTTCTTTTTCTGCCGTTTTTTTTTTCATTTGTCTCAAGTTCTATCCAAATTATCACAGATGACAAGGTTTCATTCTTTTATACAATCAAGTAATACTCCATTGGCTGTGTGTGGTGCAGTCTCCTTATCTATCTCCGCAGTGGAGGAACACTTAGATTGTTTCCCTTTCTTTTCTTTTTATCTTTTTTATTTATTTGGTACAGGTCTCACTGTGTAGCTCAAACTTTTAGTGATCCTCCTGTCTCAGCCTCCCCAGTGCTGAGATCATAGGTGAGCATCAGGACACCTGGTTTTGGTGCCCTGCTTGGGTGGTACCAGTGACCAAACCTGGGTCCTGGGGCTTGCTGGGCAGGTTCTTGGATCCCCATGCTGCCTTCCCAGCCCTGTTTCTGTCTGCTCTATTTTAAATAGTGCAAAAAGAAACGTAGAGCAAAGACATCTCTTTGAGACACTGATTCCTTTTCCTTTCCAGGTGTACCCAGCAGTGAGATTGCTAGACCATAGGACAGCTCTACGTTTAGTTGTTTTTTGTTGTTGAAGGAACCTCCACGCTGTTTCTCACAATGGCTGCTGTAGTGTGTGCTTCTGTCAGCAGCACACAGCGGTGCCCTTTCCTCTCATCCCTGCTCTTAGTTACTTTTTACTCATTGCTGGGACAAATACCCGACATTCAAAATGAAGGAAGGAAAGGTTTATTTAGCTCACACTTACTGGAGGTTTCAGTCCATTCTAGGCTGGATCCAAGGCTGAGTGGCACATGGCAGAGAGCATCCAGTTCATGGCAGCAGAACAGCAACAAAATGGTGACAGAGGCAGCCAACCAACCAGGGCAGCAGAGAGCAACAGCTCTAGTCTGTCTCTCTGTCTCTCTTTATATTCCAATCAGGCTCCCCATCTTAGGATATCTGCCCTAGACCACACCCATAGTCTCAGCCCTATTCAGACCCATAATCCCATCAGTACTAAAACACATAATCCCAGTGACTCGTGAATCAAGTCTCAATCTATAGAAGTCTCTGCCCAGTGACTACATGAGGCTTTGGGGGGGACAACTAGACATAAACCATAACACCTGCTGACACTTACCTGTTCTCTTTGGGGGGCAGGCATTCTTACTGAAATAATCTCTATCTCCTTAGGATTTTGACTTGTATTTCTCAAAACATTAGCCAGATTGAATATTTTTTAGGTACTGTGGGCTATTTGTATGTCTTCTCTTGAGAAATGCTCGCTTTAGATCTATTGAGCATTTTTTAGAGTTGTCTTTTTCTACTGAGGTTTTAGAGTTCCTTTCTATAGTCCAGATGTTAGCCCTTTGTAAAGCGTATAACTGGAAGACATTGTCCCTCAGCCTTGGGTGGTCTCTTCACTCTGGTCAGTATTTCCTTTGCTATGTGGAAGCTTTTCTTCTCTTTTTTTTAAAGAATTTTTTATTTTATTTATTTATTTTTTTCTTGTTTCAGAACCTTTGTTTATTCACTCATTTTTATGGCCCGCTCAACCCGCCCTGAGGACAGGGCTGATGCAGCATGTGGTGCCGGGGATCAAACCGCGGTCCCTGAAGCCGCCCAAGCTTTCCCAAGCAGGCGCTTTAGACCACTGAGCCATCCCACTGGGCCCGGAAGCTTTTCAATGTGATGTAATCTTGTCAATCTGGGTTGGCTTTTCTTTCCTCAGCTTTTAAGATCTGGGCCAAAAAAATTCCGGTCCTCTCCAATATGGCTTTTCTTCCAAGCTACAAACGCTGCAGGGACTCATTGCCCAGTTGCTAGCCCACTTCCTGTGGTTTCTGGGCTCCTTCTCTGGGTGATTTTACCCACTTTTATGGACACAGCCTAATGGACACACCAGTGACACTTCCCATGCGTGTCTCCAACCTCAGCCTCTTCCGCAAGCTTCCCACTCCAATCCACTGCCTCAGTGTGGGTTCTTAGCACCTTCCTGCTGCTGAGTCAGAATACGGACTGGGTAACTGATAGACAGTAAGGTTCATGTGGTTCATGTTCTAGAATCTGGAGCATCTGGGGCTGGCACTGGGTGAGGGCTTCCTGTGAGCACACACCCATGGCAGTCATCCATCCATCACTTACCAATTTCACCCTTACGTTCTGTGCTGATGACAATTAACTGTCAATGAGTTTTGGAGCAGATGTGCAAACCACAGCAGATATCTAACAACCTTTTCCCTATTGGCATGCTCTGAATCGCCTTCTGTATTCCTTATCGCCTCATTTCTCATACAAGCGGGTTCTCCAGGGTCCTCCTTATTGGAAGATGCTGTTACCAATCACCAGTTCCTCTGGCCATTGAGAGAGCCGCTTGTGATAGCTTCAGAGTACACATTGATCCAACCTTCTGCATGCTCTGGCTAAAGCATCATCATTTTATACCTGTGCTACCACAATAGTACCCTAGTTGGACTTTGCCCTGGCGCAGCCGGCCCAGCACTGTTGGCCCACAGGCCTCACTCTGCCATAGCTCCTCTCACCTTGCTGTCTGTTGGACCCGGCCACCTCAACTCCCCCTCACGACCTTCACCTTTTCTTTTCATACTAGATGATGTGATCCTAGGTTTCATATGAGTCCACGTTCCATGTACCCACAAAGACCACCTTTGGAGCCACTTACTTTTGGTCAGTGAAGATGGCAACTGTGCCAAACTTGGCACTATTTGACATCCTATTATGTTTTCATTTGTGCATAACCAATCTATGTTCCCAACTACAATATGGGCTCTGTGACCTAATCGTGAACAAGAGACATAATCACAGAACCGAAAGTATTGCCTCTACCCCCCACCTGACATTTAGCTCAACTTCACATTCTTTCCATTGATGGTGAGAGGAATGGTTTTATCCTGAATCGTATCTTCCCACTGATCTCCGCCATCATGATGTGCTCACAGAGAAAAATTTACCTTAGCATTAAGTATATATTTTCCTGAAGACAACACTATCACTCCTCTGTGTGCAGTGCAATTCGTCTTTCTACACAGTCCACACAAGAAATTGTGCCTTCTGACCACTGGATGCGACCACTGCTGGCAGCAAATACAAAGCCACAGCAGATCCCCAAGCAGTGACATTGGTGCTAAAAATGCAAAGACAGAAAACCCCAGAATGAGCAGGCAATGCGAGCTCTTGAATTAAAGCCAGAGTCTGAAAAATGACATGAACATGTGTTACCAGGTACTTTCCCCACTCGATTTCACTTTCCCCGTATTTCACTTTCCAATGGGAGGATACAAAACTCCCCATTGAGTAGAACATATGTGACTTGCCTCGTAGTCAGCATTCTTAAGAAGTTCTTAAGAAGTACGCAGCAGATCAAGTTGCTGTACAGCTGACGGAAGACCACCGACACTGCCCATACCGAGTGTTTCCTTAGACTTCTCACTATCGCAAATTTTCAGCAACTCTTCCGAGCCAATGGTTTGCTCCTTTTTTCGTTCACAGAAGCCTTAAGGTGTTGACCACCCTTCTCTGTGTGCTGGGGAGCTGCATTGCTCTAGTGAGAGTATTGATTTTCCATTATTTCTGGATGCCACATGATGCATTTCCATTAGTTGTAAACACTTTTAAGTCTGACTTTTATTTTGCCCTTCACCACATCAATCTGCCAGGTCAGGACAGCTGTAAGGGAGGTTCAGTGCATTTCATCAGACCCATTTCCATCCTGGCCTTCAAAGGAATGAAGCTCTCAGGGTGTCTTAATGTAATGAAGTTTGTTTTAATGACCTACTGCCAGAGCCTTAAGGCAAGTTTGCTTAACAGTAATAGACTCTACCTACTTTGTTCAGATCTGCTCTGCGTTTGGCCTGCTTTCTCTATAGGCACTGAACTAATATGCATTTGTCGCTGATGGATGCTGTCTTCAGCATTAGGCAAGATAATTTATGATAGCTTTTGTAAGAAGAAACATGGATTAAGAAAGCATGTTGAACAATACTGTAAAACAGACCCTTAAGATAAACTAGGCTGCTTGGCTAACAAAAATTTTGAGAATTCACTGGTGTTTGAGAATACATCAAAACATGTCAGGGGCAGTGGTTGGTGCATACGTGCAATCCTAGGAGAAGCTGAGACAGGAGGATTACAAGTTCAAGGCCAACCTGGGCCACTTAGTAAGACCTGTCTCAAAATAAAGGCTGAACAAAACACTATGAATGTAGCTCAATGGCTTAGTTACTTTTTACTCCTCACTGGGACAAATACTCCAACATTCAAAATGAAGGAAGGAAAGGTTTATTTAGCTCACAGTTTGTGGAGGTTTCAGTCCATATTTGGCTGGCCCAAGGCTGAGTGGAACAAAGAGCATCCAGTTCATGGAGGCGGAACAGCAACAAAATACCAACCAAACAGGGCAGCAGAGAGCAACAGCTATAGCTTTAGTCTGTCTCTCTGTCGCTGTTTATATTACATTCAGGCTCTCTGCCTTAGGATATCTGCCCTAGACCACACCATAGTCTCAGCCTTACTCAGACCGATAATCCCATCAGTACTAAAACACAATCCCAGGGATCATGAATCAAGTTTCAAACTCTAGAAGTCCCTGCCCCCTGAATCATGAGGCTTTGGGGGGACAACTAGACATAAACCATAACATTCCACCCCTGGACCCCCAAAGTCTCATACATATCCCTTTTTACAAAAGACATCTTAGTCCATCTGGAAGAGTTGCCAAAGTCCCAATAGTTTCAGTATTGCTGAAAAGTCCAAATCCCAAGTTTCCTCCAAGATCCAAGGCAAACTTTCAACTGTGAGCCCCTGTACAATAGAAGAGTTAAACATATCCAACATTCAAAGGCATAAGATAAACATTACAATTCCAAAAATTGCAAACAACAGGGTAATACAAAATATTGGGACCAACGCATGTCCAAAATCCAGCAGGGTAAACATTAAATCCCATAGTTCCAACTGGAGAATCCGAAGCAGTCTGCACTGAGTTGTGAGCATCATGCAACTCCACTCCTACGGCACTCTTGGTGGTAATTCCCATGGTTTCTCTCTTAGGCCGGCTTTGCTCCCTCTTAGCATGATCCACGTTCCTGGCTTTTCCAAACTTCTGGGGTTTCCACTGAACAGGCTTCTCACACCCAGCTTTACACACTTCCCTCTTAGGGGCACACTGCCTGGTCTCTCAGGCCTTCTTCTAAAATTGAGGTGGAAGCCTTTTTAACCTCAGAATTCCCACATTCTGCATATGCCTATGTGGATAATGCCAAGGGTTGCTGCCAGCTGGAGCAGTAGCCGGGCTTCCTTCTCTCTTGGCTGAAGGGGTCAAGGGCCTAGATCGCTGAGCACTCTCACCCTGATTCTGAAAAACATATTCTCCATGCCGGCGCCATTTTGGAACCTGGTTTGGCCGCTGCCGCCATTCTGGTATTTGGGTCTCTGTGGCTTTCTTCTCAAGGCAAAGCCTCTCTCCCTTGCAATTCTGAGGCTGCAAAGGGCAGAGAGCTGCCACCTCTTGTGATGCTCTCAGGCCATCCTTTTGATTCTCTGGTTCCTTCCCAGCAGTGTAGATCCTTTTAGCTCCATCTTTGCAGTCCACAACTTTCCTGGTACTTCCTTTCTGGCCAAACACACATTTTCAATCATCCTGCTTGGCTCTTTGCTCTTGATTTTCAACATAAATCTGGATAAAAGAAACCAATAGCAACCACACCACCACCCCGATAGTTTGTTGCTTTGAAATGTCTCTTGAAAGATTAATCAGTTCACCATGCTTAATCTCAGTCTTAGACAAAGTCTTTGGGCACGAGCAAAATTCCAAAAGACTTTCAGCCAATCCATAGCACAAATCATCTGGAGTCCAATGACCAATGCTGTCCTTTTTTCCAGCAGAAACCTCCTCAGGCTGGTCTTTACAGGCAGGCCTTCTGTGAGTCCTCTGGTCTAAGCTCTGACCATAATTGCCCAACCTGAACAGCCGAAGCTATTCTAGTGCTTTGTTTTTAGCTGGCATCTCTGAACCTTTCCTATCTCTTCCTGTAAGCCATTTCCAAAAGCTTGTAATCCACATTGTCAGGTATAGTCACACCAATGACCCCACTTCTCTGGTACCAAATTCTGTCTTAGCTACTTTTTACTCATTGCTGAGACAAATATCTGACATTCAAAATGAAGGAAGGAAAGGTTTGTTTAGCTCACAGTTTGTGGAGGTTTCAGTCCATATTTGGCTAGCCCAAGGCTGAGTGGAATAGAGCAGAGAGAATCCAGTTCATGGAGGCAGAACAGCAACAAAATGGTGGCAGAGGCAGCCAATCAATCAGGACAGCAGAGCAGCAGCAACAGCTCTGGTCTGTCTCTCTGTCACTCTTTATATTACATTCAGGCTCTCTACCTTAGGATATCCGCCCTAGACCACACCCATAGTCTCAGCCTTACTCAGACTGATAATCCCATCAGTACTAAAACACAATCCCAGGGATCATGAATCAAGTCTCAATCTATAGAAGCCACAGCCCATGATCGCATGAGGCTTTGGGGGACAACTAGACATAAACCATAACACTCAGTGATTGAATAGTCCAAGATAAATCTGTAGTACTATAAGAAAGAAGAGACAGAGACAGGGACAGAGAATCACACACACACACACACACACACACACACACACACAGTGTCAGGCAGACAGACAGAGACAGAGAGACAGACAGAGAGACAAGGAGTGAGAGAGAAAGAGAGGGAGTGACACACAGAGACAGACAGGCAGGCCGAGACACAGAGAGAGATAGAAAGACCAAGATAGACAGAAAAAGACACACACGCAGAGACAGAGAGACAGAGAGACAGAGAGTTCTTTAGAACATTTCAAATAAGCACCCACAGTTTGACTTAGATTTGTTTAAGTGAGCGATGCAGCCTGCCAACTCTGATACTAGCTAGCAAAACCCTACTTCAGGAAGCCCCCAGACTTTCTCCTGGGGTTTTCAATGTTTTAAATAGCATATGGACTTCTAAGAGGAAACTGCAAAGATCATGGAATGCGTTTGTACTTTAAGGGTAAAAAAAAACAGTGAATATTAAGAGAAAATCAGAGAACAGCACATGAGAAAACCGTTGGCCCCCAAGGGCATCTACGAGTGGCCCCCTGCTGCCTTTCTGTAGAACCTTCTGCCCTGTGGCCAGAGGGTATCTCTTGTACTCCACCTTGCGTGACATCCCGCTCTTGTCTCCCGTGGTGGTGCATGACCTGTGACCTTCCTAAGTCACTAGTCAGTGTTCTCACCCTTCCCTCTCTACCTGGGCTGGACGCGCCGCATGAGCTTCTCCACCTGGTGCCTCCACGCCCATCTCTGGTTATCCCAGCATGCCTGTGTAATCAACTCCCCAAGCCCTGAAACCTCAGCTCACAGTGTGTGCACCTGGCCTGCGCTCTCTCTACTCGGCCACTCTCGCCTTGTGTTGCGGTCCTGGTGATGTGACTCCATCTTTGCCTGACTCTGCATGGTGCCAGTTTGCCTTGATAATAAACAAAAAGGTAAGCAGCCACTTTGGGCCATGATCAACCTCAGAGCGGTGTATGATGTTGAGCAAAACATTTATCATGCGGTTTCTTTTGACTTCAGTCCTTGTGTTTTCATTCCCTTGAGAACCAAAACAAATTACTATGTATCTTTAATTTTCAGAGTACTCAATTTGATTCATCAATTCAGTAACTATTTGAGTTCTTACTACAGAGCCCTGTTCCAGGAATGGAGAATACAGCAGAGAACAAAACAGGAAGAAGCCTTTTTTCCCTAAGCTCCTGTAGCTTACATTCTGGTGTGTGGAGGGGAAGTACAGACAATAAACAAATAAGCAAAGCCTACTGTAGGTCAAGGCTTCCAGGGATTAATGCAGCCAAGTGATACTATGGCAACCTGGCCAATTAGGAGAAGCCCAAGGTTGCTGAAAGACTTCAGGCACTCCAGTCTCTTAATAAGAAACAAAAACATCACCCAAAGCATGAGGATGATTTTCAGGCCACCTCTGCTTACTGTCATCTAAAATGTCCTGTTGCTAGGACACTGCTAAACATAGAAAAGCGAAGGATACTTTACAAGCTGGAGGAATTCTCAGTGAAATAATATGTTGATATTCATGGGTCTAAGACCAGTTCTAAAATATGGATGAGTGGAAATCAACAAAGAAAGAAATCAATCTATAAAATTGCCTACTGGAATCATTTGAGACTTAATTGATGCCCCTGAAGAGGTCATATATAAATTACTACATTGAAAAAATGTTGATATTTCATACTAACATTTAAAAATCCTATTTTCAATTCTGATTTAAGGGTTTATCAGCTTCTCAGTAAAATCTAACCTCATCTGTCTCTTAATTTCCTGAGAAGCTGACTGGCTAATCTTTATCACACAAACATTCAGCTTCGGTTCTGATACCACGTGGCATTAGTTCTGTAATCCGTGTCAGCTCATGGTCTAGCCTCTATTGCTTCCCTAAGTGGAGGTGAGGCCTCTTCATGTGATTTGGAAAATGGAGTACTAGGTAGGGAATGCAAAATAGTGTTGGTTTCTAGTTTGAATTCCTCGGAATCGCATGAAATTCTTTTCCTGGACCGTGAGGCGTGGACCTCCAGGGGAAACCACTGGGGAAGTCTTGTGCCAACAGTGACATGTCCTGGGAGTCCATCTGAATGGGAGCGATGACTAGCAGCAGCAGTCAGCCCTGAACGCTACTGCTGCAGGCAGAAAGGAGGCGCCGTGCGGGAGGAGGAAGATCAGCTGCAGATCGGGATGCTGCCCCTTTATTTTTCTATGGAAGACATGACTTTTTCTTATCAATGAAGCATATGGAAAGTCAGAGGTCTGGCAATGCTGGGTGTATCATTATGAACTAACAAGAACTGAGGTAGTGGAGTGAGATGCGCCTCAGGACTGCTGGCATCGCTGCCCAGCAGAGCTGGTAGGCCTCGCAACTGCTGCTGCATCAGTGGCAGTGAGTGGTGAGAAAGCTTTTGATCACGATAACATTTTGTTAACACTTCCAAATGTATACTTTAATAAGTATTAGGTATATAAACAATTAAGTGGAGAAGCTGACCAAGATACATAAATTAGAATATTCATGTAGCCTCTAAATTTTCTATATTTCTTTTTGTAGAATATTTATTAAGGTTATTTAATACACACCCTTTCATATGTCATTTTGGAAGTCCTTCATTATAAAGGTAATTCTTCTGTCTGACGGCGTATAGAAACCACCGTCATCATTCTGGACCTCCATGTTGGATAAGCTCCATTTCCTCTTGAGAGATCAGTTTCCTTCTGTACTTTTGAGGTAGTGTTTTTATTATGTCTCCAGTGTCTGGTGGACCTGGATGCATCAGCAAGTCTGGTGATTTACTCCCTTTAGAATGCTGTGAAATTACAGAAGAGTGAGATGGGATCCCTGCAGATCTCAAAGCTTCTGATGTGCTGGGTTTAGGATTGTCTCTTCCATCAGGGAACCTTATTAAAGGTGTGTGTGGCTTGACTGCCCGGATGACCCGACTGGCAGATGCCATTTTGCTGTCCATCATGACCCCGGGAAGGGGCAGCTTCCGGGGAGCGAGCAGGCTGCTGCGGTATCTGGAGTGCCCAGCATCTGGCGGCAGGCCTGAGAACATGTCTTAAAGAATATATACATATAGTGCTTTAGGGCAGGGTCTACCTGGTGTCCAGGGTCTCACTACTAGATTGGACTTCTAGTGATCCACCTGTTTACAACCTTCCAAGAGCTGGGATTACAGATGTGCACCACCATGCCCAGTCTCAATTGCCATCTCAGTGTGCCCCAAGGGTGGGGCTGGCACAGCAGGCCTAGAGATCAAGACCTTGGTCCCTACACCATCTTGCAGGCACTCTAATCTGCTGAGCTATTTGGCTGGCCCTAAGAATGCAGGTTTTTTTAAATTTCATATTTCCAGGATGAGCCTGTCTGGCTTGGGCTTTATAGCCAAACACATCTGTCCTCATCACTCTTCTCATGGAATGTTTTTATCTTATATCCCAAATGTGTTACCTCACATGTGTACAGAAAGCAAGTCACGGCCCCCATAGCTCTCAGGTAGGACCCGGGCATGCCTGGCCTTGCAGCTGGAGTCCTGAAGCCAAAACGGTGTTGGTGTCTGACGCAAGTCACTCACTAGTCAAATCTCTTTACTTGTCACAGTCCTATTTGAAGCCAGCAATTGCTGGGGACAGGTCTCCCATGGAAAAAGAATTAGAGCGCAGCCTCTTCACATTCGGGTCATATGACTTGAAGGGAGGACTTTCTTTCCTTGTGGGTCTGGTTCTTAGTGAGAGACAAGCAGTTGTTTGTCAATAAGAACACAGAGAGAAGGTAAAAACCAGTCCAGCTCTAAATGCAGGTCAGGAGGTAGTGCGACTTCCGGGGTGGCAGGCAACCTCCGCAACAGGAAACGTAGTTATCTGGAGCCAGGTAAAATCTGGGCTCTGCTGCATGAGCCTCTGCCCCTGTAGACGAATGGCTTAACTGCTGTGAGACAAGTTTTCACACCTCTAAATGGGCATGTTATTAATTTGACTGATAATTGTTTCATAAAACATGCACTTATCAGACTATCACATTATGTCTTTTGCTAAGTACATGACATTTTCATTTGTCTACACTTATCTCACTAAAACGGGAAAATGAATCAATCCATGATGAGAAGATTTCAGGATTATTTGTGTATGTGTGTGTGTGCATGTGTGCACATGTGCATACATAGTCATACATGTATCCTACAGCCTGTGACAATGTTAGAACATGGCAAGGTCTTAATGGTTTACACCCCAGGTATCCATTGGTTTCCTCTGTCTTTGGTGGCCTGTGCTTGTACCTCACCAGTGTGGCCCTTCCCTCACCTTTGGTGGACCCCACCGCTCTGCCTGGAGGTCACCCGTAGGACTCGCCAGGGCTAGAGGAAGGAACCAGTAGGCTCCCGCTCTCTCCTCTCCTCCTGCGGCCATTGCTCTGCTCTGTGCCTCCGTGGGAAGCGCCCTTCCTAAGACCTGGCCTAGGTGTCCCTGGCGGACTCAGCGCTGCCTCAAGCGCTGGTGGCAGGGAAGGGAGGAGCTGTGCAAGGGAGGAGAGGGAAGGAAAGGTGTCTTCGTTACTTACTACTTCAGCCTCTGAAGGGCCAGGGTGTGATCTGAAAACATCTGTCAGCTTCCCCTGCTTCCCTCTCAGAATATAGCTGCTCTTGGAATCGCGCAGGAGGTCACTCGCGCTGAGTGGCCATGTCCCCGACTCTTCCTCTGTCTCCAGCAGTGCGTCCAGTGCAGTCCAGGGCTCTCTCAGCTTCCCAATGAACCTGTAAGGTCGATGTATTCAATACTTATCTGTAGATGAAGAGACTGAAACTAGAGACACTCAAACACACCGTTCTCACTTCCCTTTCTGCTTTCCCTGAACAAATGCCCAAGGTCTCTCTGGGCTCCCTTCTCCACTACAGTGACCTCAACTTGTCCTGCAAAATGGTAGCAAACACTGTTACCATCCGATGGCAAGTCTGGGTGAGCTGGAGTTCCTACGGATCTAAGAATAAGGAACGTGCACAGACGTGCAGAGGAAGAATTGAAGCGCACAGTGAGGCTAGTTGTGAGAGCGAATGCAGGGAGTTCAGAGATAAAAAGGGTTTGAAAAGCGACACATAGTGATATATTGGGCTGGCCCTGGGCCATTTTATGAAAAGGACATCATCTCTCTTTCACTCTCTTCAAATCATTTTCTTAGATGGCATTACCGATTCATTCACATTTCACCCTCCCTCTCTTCATTCACCACCAACTCTGTTCCCTGATCTCTCCTTAAAGCAAAAAGTTAAGCCTCAGGATGAGGACAGAGGCTCTCGCCCCACTTTTCCCTCCACTCCCTGTTCCACAACTCATGTTCCTGTGCAGGTGAAAAATAATTGAAAAACGACTTTTTAGAAAATTGGGTTTTGATCACAGGCCACAAGAAATCTCTGGAGATTACTTTCAAACTAAAACCAATTTCACACCCAGTAGAAAACTTTAGTTCCACAGAAGGAAAAGTTAAATAGGAGCATTCAAAAATTGCATTTCCAGAAAGAAGACAATTGTAAGACACTGACCCAGTTACCACAAAGAAGCTTTCTCTTTCTTAAATCAAGAAAGAAAACGTGAATAACTCCATTGATAATACTGTGTCACTTGTCCAGAACAAGTGAAGGATACTGCTGTGTTCCACTGGTACACTGGTTTGCAAACTTAATTCTTTTCACAATTCTAGTTTCAAACCACATGAGACGGGGCCAGCGAGATAGCTCAGTATAGACTATAGCGCCTGGTCAGGCAAGCTTAGGCAAGTGCAGGGACTGCGGTTTGATCCCTGGCACCATATAGCATGCCACCCCCGCGCCCACAGCCGGCTGAGCTGGCCAGAGTCCAGCATGGGTGATGCACACCTGGAATCCCAGCGCTGGGGAGGCCGGAAACAGGGGGATCACTAGGAGTCCAAGCTATATAGTGAGGCCCTACAACAACCAAAAACATTTTTAAAAAATTAAGAACTGCGTCAAATTCAGTGGTTGGGTTCAATGTTGACCTTACAGTGATGTTTCGTTTGGTTCGTGTCCAAGTGCGTTTGATTTGTGACCAGGCTACGGAGAGAACTGGGTTCGTGAACTCAGTTACCCTGGTAGCCATTTCACGTGCCAAGATCCCTTTTCATCAGTTAAGAGCTTAACAAAGGATTTAGCTCTTTATTTCGGTACAGGACATCGAACTCACGACCTCACACCTGCCAGGCGTACCCTGGGCCGCTGAGCTAGATCTCAGCTGAAAGATTCCATCTGTCGGTTCTCTTTGTAAGCATTTTCTAAATAACAAACAGAGCAAAGGTCAGTGCAAGGAACAAACGTAAAGGGTGCGTTTTACCCTCAGCTATAGTTCGGAGATGTCATTGCCAGTCCACTTTTTACTGATTTTTTTTTTTTTTTTTTTTTTTTTTTTTTTTTTTTTTTTTTTTTTTTGTCTTTTTGAGACAGGGCCTCGCTATGCAGTTCAGGCTGGCCTTGAGCTCACTTTTGTAGCCGAGGCTGGTCTCAAACCTGCACTGATCCTCCTGCCTCAGCCTCCCGAGTGCTGGGATTACAGGCGTGCGCCACCACGGCCGGCTTTTACTGATACTTTAGATCACACTGTTCCTTCATCTCTCGTGCCTGGAGTTTTCTGAAATCCCAAATCACGTGTGTGTCGCTGCTGATGTCAGAAAGACAAGGAGAGGAGCGGTGTGCCACTGAGAAGCAGCGACGCCGCGCCTCGCGTTCTCTTCTCCTTCATGTCATTCCTGCCAGCGGCTTGCAGTGGTCCATAGACCAGTATGCCGGGTGACACGGAAGGCTCTGCTGTCACTGCCGCCCGCACGCTGTCCCTTCCTCTGGCTCCATCTCCGTGACCTACGACGCTTAGCAGGTCGGAATGACACCAGAACCCCTGAGTGTCCAGGCCCAGTGTTGTTAGCGACCTCTATCAGCTGAGGTCGTAGAAGCCTTGGACAAATTTAACTGATTATGTTGAATTCACATATTGAAGGCAATGAGTTAATATTTTGTTCATGATGGCTTTACATTCAGGTTGGTTAATTCTATCAACTAAATATAAGTCTGCTTGCTTACTGGTAACTTAGGTATTAAAAAAGGAAATTATGTGTGATTTCTATAAGAGGCTTGTGGTCCACCTCAAATGTTTCCATTTGTTTTCTCCTCATGCTAGTGAGCATCTCTAACTTAGATGCCTCTAGCAGAAAACAACTAGTAGATGAGAAGAGACTCGGCCACCTAGCCTCCTGTACCTACTCGGTTCTGCCTTGACGACGAGGAAACAATGAACAGCAACCCGGGAATTAATTCCCCGCGGGCCTCTCCTGCTGTGCTGTCAGCTCCTGCATCCTTTGGCTCAAGTCGATCAGAATTAAGAAACCCCAGGGCAGGACTCAGTGGCGTTTGTGTACTCTGCAACAGTTGAGAGCAGAGATGATTAATAAAAGCCCCTGGTGCGAGTTGAAGAACTTGGGAAAATGAATCAAAACCTCTTTACTGTCTGTTCTTCTGCAATGGGCGTTGTGATGGAGATCATATTGTTGAAAAGTAGCAAAGCAAAATATAATATACTCCGAATTTACTAAATGCACCTCTCTTCCTCTAGAAGTTGAAGACCCGTTTTCCAGAATGAAAGAGACTCATATGCACAGATGCAAATCATTTTGTTAGTTTATTACTCCCACATTCTAGAGAAAAACCTGAGGATCTAAGTTATGATTTAATTTTGATTTTGAATGCATACCGCTATCTAATGTACATAAAATAACCATCAAAGAATGAAATGGTGCATCCGGCAGCTGCCTGCATTTAAATGATTTTAAAACAAGTGCTTGTAAGAACCCAGTTTGGGGTGTTTTGCTGCTTAGGGATAAAACAAGTCATAAATGTGCGTCCTATTGGTCTTCTCTGGCAGGACTGGGAGTTCCCCCACTTCATGGGTGACGTCGACGTGAACCTCCCTGGGATGCACACGCCTCACATGCAGTTCCAGATCCCCTTCTTGCAGAAGATCTTCAAAGAAGAATATCGCATTCACATAACAGGTGCGGCCTTTCGCTTGGAGCAGAGCCGGAGGGCCGAGCTCCCGGGCAGGGCTGGCTGTGGGGGAGCGTAGCACAGCACACAGCGTGCTTGTCTCATTTTAGCTCTCACCCACTGAGCAGGACAAGGTGGTTCCAGGGTGGGCGGAAGCGTGGGGCCCTCCGTGGGAGAGCTGGGCCCCAGGGGTCTGTGGCTGTTGCAGCGTGAGCGTCCAGCACATAGATGGAAATGGCAAGGATGGGGAAAGCGCCCTGGGCCTGCCTGCCTCGTCACCCACGTGATGAGCAAAAGGAACGTCATCTCCACTTACGTTACACTGTTGATGCCAGTAGATGTTGATCTTTAGAGTAAAGGAGAGCAGGAAGTGCAGAGCCCTTCTATGGCAGGGCTAGCATGCCTGTAGATGAGGTGTGACTTACAAAATGCAGTGAATATTTAAGTTTGTTTAAAAGGTATTCCTGGAAGGCCAGGGATGTAGCTCAGCAGCAGAGTACCTCAGTGGCACAGTGCATGGCTGGCGAATGCACGACCCTGAGCTCGATTCCTGGTACCAAAACAGAAAATAGTAACAACATGTATTACTATAAAATAACCATTGCTAGTAAGCTGCATTAAACTATCCCCTTCACTATAGCATATTTCATCACTCTTACTACTTTCTGAAGTAGTTCTAGAATTTCTCTTTCTTTAGTGGATGGTAGCAGCAGCACTCTCAGTTTGTGTTACACCTTCTAAAGGAACTCAGCAAAGAGGGCTTTCAGAACTGCTTCAGAAACTTGCAAGCAGGAAGGACAAAGTGTGCTCACAGACAAGTGTGCTCACAGACAAGTGTGCTCACAGACAAGGGAGTGTTCTAAAGGAGATTGATAGCGATGAGACTTTTGTTTAAACACACACCATAATTTTTGTTTTGTTTTGTTTTGTTTTTGTCTTTTTGAGACAGGGTCTCACTATGCAGTTCAGGCTGGCCTTGAGCTCACTTTTGTAGCCCAGGCTGGTCTTAAACTCCCACCAATCCTCTTGCCTCAGCCCCTCAAATGCAGGGATTACAGGCGTGCGCCACCACACCTGGCTACACCATAGCTTTTGATCACCACTTGTATGATCAGCAAAGAGGAAAGAACTAGTCTTTTACTTGGATAAGCACTCTGCCATCTGCCCTGTGTCACTCTGCCTTGATCTTGCCCGTGGGACGATCCTTCCACACAGTTTGGTGTATATTTTTAACACCAGGCCACTTGATTCTTTTTTTGTTTACTGCTGAGATTAAAACAATAGCACCCAGTGCGCCGGGCAGCTCACAGGCCTGAGCTGGGACGTGCTACTGGGTGACAAGGTAGGACACCCAGCATCTGACATTGTAAAACCTACCTCTGTGACTGAATACAGTTTTGTCTCAAGTGACCTTTTGTTGTTCCCCAGATTGTTTCATTTTCAGATATTTCCTATTTTGGAAATAACTAAAATATAATTTATGATATTCTTTTGTGACAGCTCATCTAAGAAAAGATATCCAGGAGTTACATTCTGTACCCTTTCTGCCCCCACATCTAGCAGGAAGCAGACAGCTGAGTGAGCACGGATGAGAGTGGCATTAGTTCTCAAGCTGCTCAGATTCAGGGAGTGAGCATGTGTTTCAAAGACAATGGCCTAGGATCACACACCTGCTAGAATAAAAACTGCTGAAGAAATCTGTGCTCGCGCTGCCGTCTGTGCCACTGAATAAAAATAGCCCAAGTACCGAGAACATCTGAGTGCTGCGGGGAGAAAGCCTTCACATCCCCGAGAGGGGGTTGGCTTGTGCTTTGAGTGTGAGGCGACCTTCTTAAATTGGAGAGTGAGCTCATGAATAGGGAAGATGCAGCCAGCTTCTATTCCTATTCAAAGTGAATGATGCCCATCTATTAAATTCACGAGCTAAATCAATCCATTTGAGTTCAGGTCACATAGTGTGGTTTCAGAGTCCCCACTTAATCTCCACAGCAAGCTACCCTCTTGGACTTCGAAAACAGCCACACACAGAGGACATCAGCGTATCCCTGCGGGTGGGCTTTTGCCTGAACCATCTGCGCCTGCTCTCAGATCTTGTCCCAGGCCATCACTGCACTAATATTGTCTCTGACTATGAGAATACCTGATAAAAATAAACTGTTTCAATGCAGATCGCTGGTGTAAGGAAAAAGAAAGCAAAGACTTGGTGAAAAGAATCAAGCTGTTGACAAATGTTTCGGTTGACATTTTAACGTACTAAATTAAAATGGGCTTTAGCATATAGCTTGGCTATATGTTCAAAGGTATGGAAGAGGCAGCTTCAAGGTTTGTAATGTTCTATGTTTACACAATGCCAGATGCCTTTTAAAAAAAAAATACTATAAAATTGCATCTAAAAAAATTGCATGTGGCACCTTAGAAGGGGTTTATGCGTACAGCTTTAGGATAAAGCTTCTTCTCTCCTTAAAGGAAAATTCAGGCTTCAAGCTCTTGTCCTGCCCAATAGCATGTTTTAAAGCCTAAAAAGAAAGGCTGAATTTTTAGATTACATGTTACACATTAGTAAGATTTTTCCTGAAGATAGGAACCTTCTGCAATCAAGGCTGATTGCAAAATCATGGCCAAAGCTTTGGAGGAGCTTTAGGCCTGAAGGGCTTCTTGGCTTCCATCCACAGTGGGTCTGGCTGTGGAGGTTCTGGAGTTTAAATTCAAAATAAAATGGAGTGGGTGAGAATATTGGAGGAAAGGGTTCCACTTATGAAAAATTTAAATCCAGTTTGTGTTCAACATGCCTTGTGGCCCTGCACGCCCACCCCCATTCTGGATTGACGCTCTCAGGAAAGTGGCTGCAGACTCAGGGGCCACAGGAAGTTGGGAAGTTGGGGTCTCCTCCTCTTTCTTGCTGCTACTTCTATTCCCTGTTTTCTTGGCTGAGGCTACGCTGCCCTGGCACCCGGCCCTCAGTGAAGAGCCACTCGCTTTCTGTCACTCCAGAACACAAGTGTTTCCAGGGAAAACCTACATAAAACTTTCAAAACACTGCACTGTTCTGTATTTTAATATCCTCAGCAGTTAGGACCATGCAAATCTCCATGTGAGTGGAGGAGGTTAACTTGTAGGCCATCTTCTCTACAGATGACGCTTTTTTTGGGGGGAGGCTTTGCTGCCTTCCTTGATAAGAAAATACAGTCTCAGCACTGGTGTGATTGCACATAGAGCCCTGAATCCACCAGTGAGCATGTGAGAATCACATGGAGAACTTGTTAAGAGAACAAAAAGAAAAAATCCTTCAACCAGATTCCAATGCCTGAGGTATGGGCAGAACCTGAAATCCACCATTCTCTTCCATTCCAAGTAATACCTGAGCAGCAGCCAAGGACCATTCCTAGAAAAACACTGGGTCCAAGAAACATTTTCTATGGGCAGAATTCCTTTCACCTCAGCTTTCATAATTTTCATATGCAAGTGTTAAAAGCCAATGCCAACAGTAGAATAAGTGCTTGCCTGGCAAGTGTAAAGGCCTGAGTTCAGTCCCTGCTTCAGAAAAAAAAAAAAAAAAAAGCCAACGCCAAAGCCGCCAGTGCACATGCAGAGGAAGCGTGGTGGCCAGGGAGAGAGGTACAGGGTAGAGCCCATGCAGGCGCTGGGAAATCTAGAACAGGGCCCAAGAGAAGGTCTCGAGGTGGGGTGTGTGTGCACAGCAATGCTAATCTGGGTGGCCATGGAAGGACCCAGAGCCAGGGAGGAGGAGGGGGCTTGCAGACCCTAGATTGCTTCCTCTGTTCCTCTATGTGCTTGTGTGTTTTCTCTGCACGAGAAGAGCTTAGGCCAAGACATGTAAGGGTCTCCCAGGGCTGAGCAGTCTCCAGCTCACTTGCAGATACAGTCGCCTCGGAGCTAGAGAAGACAGTCAGTGCGTCTCCAGCCGACAGAGCATGAAGCCTTCATGTTGGGCCTCTAGCTCCATGCGGACTGGTGCTGTGGCTCTTGTGAGCTCCTTAACATCGAAGACACCCCAGAGCCTCGGTTTTTGTCTGTTAAGTGGGGACAGTAATGGCACTCTGCATCCCACAGGATTGGGGTGAGAATGAATAACTACGTGCAAGGCGCTTAGAGCACTGCACCCCGTGCAGTAAGCGGTCCATAAAATGTCGCACCAGTTTTTTTACTGGAAGCTTTTCCTTTCTTTCATCCAGGGTTTGTGCTTCCTGTCTAATTCCAAAACATTGCAGAGGGCAGAGACCGAGAGCGCTCTCTTGCCATTTACCCACGGTTCTGAGTTCTCTGCTTGGAGTCCTCGGGCACAAGAAAGCCGAGAATGGAAAAACGCTCTCCCCCAAGGAACTGCTGCGTGCGTGCGTGCGTGCGTAGCTGGTTGTATAACATGGATGAGTTCCCACTGACATTTTAAAAGACATTTCAGATTTGAGTATTTTTTAATCCTGCTTCCAAGCTGGCTTTATTTACGCATCTCAGAAGTAGCTGGCATGGTCGCATCTGTTTAGCTGGTCTGGATCAGATGGTTTGCCACAGAGAGCGTGAACTTTCATTGCAGAAGCTGGCCACGGCTTCAAACAATGAACCATCTCCATGCGAAGGTGTGTTGAACGGCAGTTTGGGGAACTCTGACTGCAGTAACAGAAGGGGGAATCGGGTAGTGACGGAGTCACAGCGGCTCGTTTAGCCCCCGTCTGCTGTTTCTCTGTTGAAGGAAACGCTGAGAAGAGCTGTCTAAGGATAGCTTCCGCCCTCTTGCTTTACCTTGAAAGTGAGCGCAGAGCGCAGTGTGCTTGTATCTGCAGGGCAACAGAAGAGTGGCTTCTCCGCGCAGTCTCCGCGGCTCCTCTGAGCCCTATTACGGCCCGTCCGTTGGAAGCTGTGCCGACTGTCATCACAGCCCGACAGAGGCAGCGTCCCAGCGGTGGCCATCATCTGAGTGCATGGGGCGGGGGCAGGGGAAGGCCAGGCGGCAAGCCGGCACTGCCGGCGCATCGAGGCCTGCGGGAACCCTGTGGGCAAAGGGGGAACTGTGGTGGAAAACAGGCCTCCGCGGAGTCTGTGTACTGTCTCTGCTTCCCGAGTGGTGTGCGGGCCTCGGTGCTTTGCAGCAGTGAGAGTGGCAAAGGTAATGCGCGAGACCTTCACTTCCTTTCCGTAGGTACGCGATCTCCAGCCAGCAAAGCTCCCAGAGGTGGACTCCTTACAGGTCTCTCCTGTGTCCACGGGAATTTTCCATGTGGCCAAATGGGCCAGGGACTTGTTATAAGGAAGTACGACGCACCTTATACACAATGACAGTCTCCAAAGACCACGAATTAATGCGCAGCGCCCTGAGGCCTCTCGCTGTCCTCCCAGTCAGGGTTGGTCTGAGCTTTCTCCTGCAGTCGTCTCCATTTTCAGTGCGTTTGTACGGGTCTGAGATTGAACTAGCCTCAGCTCCCTTCGTTTGTTCAAGATTCATCTTCTTCATGCTGTGGTTGCCCTGTCTGTAACCTGTCAGTCCCTGCTGGACCGCAGCTGCTCCCCTGTACCACGCTGAGGTGTGCCTATGTGGGCACTGTTGTTAGGAAGTCCACCTGCCTTCAGGAACTGTCTTCACAGCAAAGGAAGGACTTGTGGTGTGTAATTCACCATAATCTGTGAGACAAGAATATTTCACTTTTCCCAGTTTTCCAGACTATACGTTACATTGGCAAAGGTCTGGATCCACATATCAGATAACAGCGACACATGCGCTTAATATGAATCATTAGAGTCTTACTGTGCTTTTCCTAGGCACGTTGTCTCAGAGCCTTATGTTGGTTAACAGACACTTTTCTGAGTTTGTATACGCCACAATCTTACCCAACAATCTTCAGAACAGACACAAATATGACACAGTTCCTACCCCCAGTAAGTGGGGGTCTAAGGGCTGCCTCATACCCAAGTCCCTAGGCACGGTCTCTTGATTTTATTTGTATTACAGTGAAGTGGCCTACTAAGCGCCACCTGTATTTGTCATATTGGATTACTTCCTAAAGCAGTGGTCTCCCAGCTAGGAAGTAGCAGTGACAAGAGGGATGCTTTGAGAAGCTATATCCATTTGTCGTTTAAGTGTTAAGAATCTTTATTAATTTACAAGTTAGCACTGGGGAAATAGCTAGATGATGTAAATGTCTGCCTGGCAAGTGCAAGACCCGAGTTCAGTCCCCAGTGGCACATGTGCCATGCGGGCCTCAACAATAGATATGGTGGCACACAGCTGCAATTCCAGCGCTGAGGAGGCTTAGACAGGAGGATCATTACAAGTCTGAGCTGAGTAGTGAGACCCTGTACCAAATGCATAGTTCACAAATTAGTAGGTAAATATCTTCGATTTACCAGATGGCTCCCTTCCTCCTGACTCGAGCACTTCCTGTGGTTTCCAGGTAACTCCAAATTTCCCTGGCAGAGATCTGAAGAGATACTAACTCAGTGGGGGTCATTTTCCCTGCTCTCTGTGGACTAAGAAGACACAAAGGATGGGGAAGGAGACCGACAGAAATCTGCTCTTTAATTGACCCAACCTCTCTTCAGTGCCAGGGCTTCCAGCTGCCCACTGCCCACTGATGCTGTGGAGTGGCTGGGTGCAGTGTGGGGATTCTTCCACATACCTGTCCCTGAGGTCTGGCCACTGAGTGTCACACAGATGGTTGGGCGTGGCCACTGTGCAGTTGGCTTGCCAAGCTAAGTAGCGACTCTGCGGAGTAAATGATTGGAAGCTAATATGTCGTACATTTGACTTGCTGTTGTTAATTCTGTAGCACACTGTTGGCCCTATGTAGGTTTATTCCATAGCGGAGAGGATAACTTTCCTCCAAACGACAGCCATTTGCTACGTTAAGTGAGAATATTTAATAAAGAAACCTTTTACAACGAACTCTCGCGGGACTCCATCAACCCCCACAAAGCACAAAGGTACAATTTCCATTATAATATCATTTTTGACAACCAAGAAGATTCATTAAAAGCACAAAATACAAGAAAGAGGTAATCCTACCAACACCACACAGGGATTTCTCATTATAGCAGACGGTGAGATTTTTCAACAGGGAAATTAATAGCGGTAACGTGGGGCTCCGCCCTCTGCCTCCTTGCTGATTTATACCTCGCTCTGTCGTGGAAACAGCATCAGGAGATGAAGAGCTTTCCTAGGATTGATGCTGAGACACTAAGCCGCCTGCTCTCTTGGTCGTGTGCTCGGAGCTGCACGCTTGGGAAGCAGCTGTCGACACACAAGTACGTGGCATTCTTCCCTCTTCCTATTGGGGGTCATTGCAGGGACCCAACCTTATTTTTCTATGGCAAACAGAGCTTCTCAGAATATACTTTCTCTGCCCCAGGAAACCTTTCTCCACCTCGAACCTGTGTATCCCATCTATTTAACTCTGTTGGTCAGATTCTTTTTTTCAGTCCACCATAAAACATAAGGTTTAGGTGATTTTTAGTTCCCAGACTCGTCGAAGAGACTTTTAAGGTTGTGAAAAACCTTCAGGATTACGTAGCTCAACTCTCTGACCATATAGACCAAAGCACGGAGAGACCATGTCTGGCTTTCTCTCCCACTTTGCCGCAGCCCACAAGGTGAAAGAATGTTGTTGTTGTTGTTGTTGGTTTTTTTAATACATATAGAAGTAGAAGCGGGGCCCGGCGGGATGGCTCAGTGGTCTAAAGCGCCTGCTTGGGAAAGTTTGGGCGGCTTCAGAGACTGCAGTTCGATCCCCGGCACCACATGCTGCGCCAGACCTGCCCTTGGGGCGGGCTGAGCCAGCCATAAAAATGAGTGAATAAACAAACAGAGGTTCTGAAACAAGAAAAAGATAAATAAATAAAATTTTAGCCGGGCGTGGTGGCTCACGCCTGTAATCCCAGCACTCGGGAGGCTGAGGCAGGAGGATTGGTGCGAGTTCGAGACCAGCCTGGGCTACAAAAGTGAGCTCAGGACC